>CAUYRH010124780.1:0-22085 GCA_963574655.1 Perodicticus potto | reverse complement strand
CTCAAGTGAGTCTCCTGCCTTAGCCTCCCAAGTAGCTGGGACTACAGGCGCCCACCACAATGCCCGGCCATTTTTTGGTTGCAGCCGTCCTTGTGGTTTGGCGGGCCAGGGCTGGATTTGAACCCACCAGCTCAGGTGTACATGGCTGGCGCCTTAGCCCGTTGAGCCACAGGTGCCGAGCCTATTTTTAAATTTCTTAATCTAAACTTTCTCTTTATGTTGCTTATCTTTTTCCCCAGTAAGTTTGTAGATATTATCTTTGTAAGCAAAAAGATGTATGACTTCAGTGAAAATGATGGTTCATAACGTTCTATGAACGTATCTACTTATTCCTTAAGTTGCAGTCTTAGCTATTACAAGAAATGCTAAGTCTGTGTGTGTACTAAGTTAAAGGATTTGAACCTTCTTATGTTCTTGTCTCTTACCAGATATGCAGGAGAAAAGCTGTCCTCTTGTCCCGGTCACATGCAGTGCACAAGTCTCATTTTGCATGCCCCTCGCAGACTGCATTGTTAGCTTCTGTCATGCTTTTTACATATGTTATATGTTTACATATAACATAAAATCGATGATTTTGACCATTTTAAACCCCCATCATCTCCAGGACTTTGAAACTCTGTGCCCATTAAACAACTCCTCATCCCTCCCTCTAGCCTCTGGCAGCCCCCATGCTATGTGGGTATGAGTTTGTCTATTCCAGGTACCTCATATAAGTGGTTCATCATTCATTTTTTAATAAGAAAAAAGAGTTCCTTATACCCCTTTCCCCCAAAAGGCCCCCAAAGGGTAATAGCTAAATTTCTGAGAATTAGAGTGTTGAATTGGTGCCAAAGAGAAGGTTTCCAGAGAAAAGTGCTGGGCTCACACTCTTCTGGCTTCCCTAGGGCCTGTCCACTTGATCCCATCCTTGTGCTGTGATGAGACCTGTGGCACCCGCCGGGCCACTCGTGGTTGTGGGGTGCATTCTGTGGCCACACTTCAGGAGAGGTAACAGAGTCCTTTTCATCAATAACTTCATATTCCTTTGTGCAAATACATCTTCTACTAATTTATCAATTTTCATGTGAGACTATGGGAATATCTCTTTTTTATTTTATTATTTTATTATTATTGTATATATATACTTTTGAGACAGAGTCTCACTATTTAGTCCTCAGTAGAGTGCTGTGGCATCACAGCTCACAGCAACCTCAAACTCTTGGGCTTAAGTGATTCTCTTGCCTCAGCCTCCCAAGTAACTGTAGGCGCCCACCACAATACCTGGCTATTTTTTTTCTTTTTTTTTTTTGGTTGCAGTTGTCACTGTTGCTCAAACCCGCCAGCCTCAGTATATGTGGCTGGCTCCCTACTCACTGAGCTATGGGCGCTGAGCCAGAATATCTCTTTTTAATTAGTTAATTAATGAAATCCTGGATATCAGAGGGGGCATCTCTGTGGCAAAAATTAGGTAGGTCTTTCCAGGTGGCTAATATCCAATTTAACATTTTTTATACTCTACTTTCCATTAATTTTATTTTTGCTTTATGTTTGTGATGCCTCTGTCATCTCTAAGTAATTTTTAACATGTTATGTACTCATGATTTATTATTTTAAAATTTGGGAATAGCAACCAAGCAGACTTCCAGGGAACTACATGTTTTAGACATCAGATTAAGTACATTAATTAGAAGTAGATGTTAAAAATTCAGTTTTATAGTAAATTGAGTAATTTGACTTATTGTATTGAGGCTGGGTCATCACAATAAGAAACAGTAGAATTTTGACTTAGTACATGCTGTTTCATCGAGAAGACTTAAAATTATGGCTCATCTGCTGCTTTGTAGAGATGTCTTTTCTGCCCACAGAACACTTAAAGATCTTTTGACCATGTGTGCAGAAACACAGGCCCCGTCGGGGAGAACATGCCGACTTTCTTCGGGTCCCTCTCAAGGTCCATCTGTGGCGAGTTTTCAGATGCCTGGCCTCTGATGCAAAATCCCATTGGTGGTGACAACATCTCTTTTTGTGACTCTTATCCTGAACTTGCTGGAGAAGACGTTAATTCTCTCAATCCAGGAAAAGAAAGCTCAACATCTTTGGATTCGAATAGCAGTCAGAATTTGGTTGGTGGAACTGTTCCAATTCAAGCTCATCCTGAAAACTTCACAGAAACTACTAATTTATCTAGATTCACCACCACACTGGCAGAACCAACACTAACTCAGGGGGCACTACCTACTAGATGCCAAGTAGGTCAGGAGAGTGGCGCTGTCATTAGCCTACCCACGCACACGTCCCTCCAGGTAAGACAATGGCTGAGTCTGTCATGAACTTTGACTTATGGTAGGCCAGTAGACCAGAACTCTCTTTCCACCATTAAATTTCAGGGAACCTGATGAGATTTTCCATCTTTCATAATTTCTTTTGTGTCGTAGAATGTGTTTTTAAATAAATGTCAAGTGTCTTTTTGTTTTAGCAGCTAATCTATGAGACCATAGTGGGCAAGCCACATTCTTAGATATTCTTCCTTGTAAACCCAATACTTAGCACAGCGCCTGCTACCCCAATTGAGAGAGACGAGTCGGCTATAGGAGCACCTTGCAAACAAACCCTGACCTTCGTGTTCTTCCTGTGATCATCTTATGTCCAGTACTTTAATGCACTTCGTTCACTGCTCTAGTGTTAGGTCTCCTAGAGCCGCTCCTTCCCTTCCCTCCTCATTTACTGCTGTTTTCTGGATCACTCTATTTTGACTAATTGATTCATATGGTTGGAAACTGATTGTGGTTGTGACCCGAGATCAAACACATCATAAGACCCTCCCAGGTAGAATAATTTAAAATCAGGTTCGGGGGGAAGTGGCAACTGCAGAGAAAAGGGGGCTCTCTGGTGAGCCACAGAGCTGGAGGCAGCAGAGGATTCAGGGACGAGGAAGCCCCATCTCCGGGCTTTCTCCTCCATGCCTTTGCTAAATTTGGCTTAATGTTTATAAACATTTCCTTAAATGGAAGTGCATATATTTTTAGCATAAGTTCTTCTGGAAATGGTATCAGCCTTGAGTATAAAAGGGCAGACTCACAGTGTCACATCAGCCCCTAGCCTCCCAGCCCCTCCCCTGTACAGACAGCCTGGCGCTCACTTCTCGTCCCTGCCTGCCCCGGTCAGGGCCCTGGGCGCTGAAGAAGACTCTGCATCTGCTCCCAAGTGGGGCCTCCCATGAGATTTTGTGTCCTTGCCTAATTATATGAGAAACTATGTCTGAAGTCAAAGTGTAAACTCAGATGTGTTCCTTTTAAGATTAGTACATAGATTGTATGTTGATCTGAGTTTGTAATATTCAATCTTTTAACGGAAAAAAATTCTCTGAGCGCATTTATAGGGAATTCTATAGAGAAAACACTTGTTAGCTTTGGGGGGGAGTGAGGAAATGTTGGGTTTTCTTCTCAAAATGGCAAAAATATGGAAGAGATAAGGGAGGAAAAGCAAACAAATTAGGCAGTTTAAAAACCATAAAATACATACCTCTGAGCTCCACCAGGAGCTAGGAAAGATTGTTTGCTGATCTTGTTTTTTTAAGCCAGCCCATAATTTGTAAGATTTCGTGATTGTAAATAAGAAAAGAATTAATCCAGTTGAGTGTAAGTCTCCAGAATGGATTGTGCCCCACAAAACTTGGGGACTGAGAATGTCCCACAGCCTAGAACAGGTAACCAAGTCTCACATGCCAGCAGGGCACCCACTTACAGTGAGAGGAAGCAGAAAACAAGGGCAGGGTGACTCCCTCCCCTTCAGCAACAGAGGAATTGGGTGCCTTGCCAGCCACTCTGAGTGAGTTACCTTTGCCTGTAACTACCAGGTGTATGCTGTACACCTGTCATTGGGGAAGGCCTGAGTAATGGAGTGACTGCCACCAGCTGACTGTCAGCAGTTTTTCAGAGTCTAATCAGTAAACAGAATTACTGCTCACCTTAATTTTGTCCCTTGTTCCCAAGTTTGTGACATAAATTGCTGAGACTAAAGAATGAAACATCTTGATACCGGGTCACTCCAGAACCAACTCATCTTCTCTCTCTGTTTATGTGGTTGATCGGGTCGGGGAAGGGTTTATAAGCACCGTTATCATAGCTATATGAATGTAAAACTGTTTAAACATATTTTAGTGTATAAGATTGGCATATAATGACATTAATTCCTTTTCAAAGATAGTCAAGGTAATTACCATCATCTATATAAAGACACATTCAACTCAAGTCATTATGAAAAGACAGCTGTGATTCCCTATGATGGGAAACTATTGTTGATGAAACTTAGTATCTTTATTTAAAATGTTAACAATATGGTATGAATATAAGTATTTACTTTCCGGTAATGTGGAGCAAGATTTGTAGACTGAATTTTAGTTTGTGGAAGGAATAAATATCATCTATCTGGAAAAAAAGGAAAAAGACAGTTGTGATTATATCTAAAATGAATCTGATGAGAAAATGCTACATTCGAGTTGCACAGCATAACTTATAATGAAAGTATTTTACTAGCTTTTTGAGAATGTTAAATTATCTTATAATTTAGGTTAATGTAAGTATGACCTTCTGAATTTAGAAAAGCAATTGTTAAAATTTTAACCATTTCAATTTTTCCTCTAAGATTAAAAACAATAAATAATATTGAGCCCATTCTAAGAGATAATCTTTTCCAGGTTCTAAAAACTACTTTCTCTTTAGTTAGATTTGCTTACTGATCTGTGAGATGTAGTGAATGAACCTTAATCTTCAAAAGAAAATAGGAAACAGCAGCAACTGTAGACCTTTGGGGGCTGGGTCCTCTTCTTTATTTCAAAGGTCAGGCAAGTGTTCAACTCACCTTGTCTTGTTTTGTTTTGTTTTCCAATCTACTAAATTCTAGAAAGCAATTCACATTTCCCCCAACAGGCTAATTTTCCAAGGTAGAGATCACATTTACTTCTCATAAATAGTTGATTTCAGGAGCTCACTGTTAAGATTGTTGACCATTCCAGAGTTGATGGTTTGTTACGTGGCCCCACTACATGGGCTCATCCCTAGTTCAGGAAAGCACAGTGCATCTCTTCGGGAGGTAAGGAGAAGATACAGCCACAGCAACACTTTTGTCTTTACTTGGTGTAGGACTGTGATTTCAATACATGATGCATTTGTTTCCAAAAACTATTATCTTCACACACTAGTTTCCTTGTGGGTGGTTTAAGATCACCCAGAATCTGATGGTGATTGTTACGATGATAGTTATAGTTCAGGATGAAGGAAATAGGTGTGAGAGCCTTCTTTAATCTATATGACTCAATTTTAATCAAATTCTTCCTGTATATATCTCCCTAAAAGGGAACAGAACTGAGACATTTGGAAGAATGAAGTCAGCTGGTTTTCTTACAGGAAAAGCTTTTCTTGAGGTTTTTAAGCCACATTTTAAGTATCGACATGAACAAACAAAGGTTAGAAGAGATACAAAAGGACCTGGGTTCTACTTTCTATCTATTGAAATCTCCACTTTTTTTTTCTTGGCAAAATGAAGATAACTTGCCTTTCACAGGAGGGTTAATATGGTTATTTCTAGCATGTCAGTTGGTCAACATATTTGATAAAACTGGATCCTATTATTGAAGGTATTTCAGAAGCTTTTATTTCTAGATAATTTCCCTAGACTTAGTTGAAAAAAAAAATTTTTTTTTTTTTTGAGACAGACTCTCACTCTATCACCCTGGGTAGAGTGTCGTGGCATCATCATAGCAAACAGCGACCTTAAACTCTTGGACTCAAGCCATCCACCTGCCTCTGCCTCCCAGAGTACTAGGATTACAGGCATGAGCTACTGTATCTGGCCTTAGTGAAAATTTTTTGGATAAACTTATCTGATATGTCACCAATGCCAAATTAGTGGTAAATTAGTGAAGGATTAATGCATGAAATTAAGGTTTAATTCATGTCCAGTAATGTTGAATTGTCTGATGCCTCCTTCCTTCCTGAGATCTGTGCCCTTTTAGATAAGGACAAACCTGTCAGCTCCACTTTGCTGAGGACATTTGCCCCTGTGAATGTTCCAGGGAGATCATTGTAAGAGAAATCTCATTCCCAAGCATTTCTAAATGTCCTTTAATGGAACATTTACATTTTAAGACTACTTGGCAGATAAAGAATGGCACTATTCATTACTTATCATGTGTTCTTTGGAAAAAGGAAATGAAGAATCCTAAAATCTTTACCTACAAATGTTTTAAAGAAACACAATACAGAAGAGACAAGTTTCTTGAGCCCATTTTTGAATGTTGAATGAGGTTGAGAATCCGCAAAAGATTGCTTGTTAATACATTGTGGTTGCTGTGGGTTACGTTAGCATCTTTTTAAGTATCCTTTGCAAATGTTGGGGGGCTAAGAGTTGTTAGGAAACTCTTTATTTTATTCTGAGTGCATGGGTACCTGGATGCTTAAATACTGTTGAATGGGCTTCTAAAATTCATGCATACTGTTAGTAAAAGTAATGCATAATAATTTTTTGCAATTGCAATTTAGCAGATTTAATTTGTAAGGCACTGTTTTTAAAGCTTTCTTTCTATTGCTGTTTTAGGACACTTAAAGGACTTGCTTCTTTCTGCTGAAGTGTACGTCTGGAGCCCAAAGGACACTCTCCTCTCTTAGGCTTATTCAGTAAGCACAGTCTGCCCCGTGCACAGCTTCTGGGCAGAAAGTCCAGAACCAAACCGATGGCATTTCAAGCCACAGTTGCTTCTGTGCCAGACCAGTAGTAATCTGAAACCTTAGTGAATAATAAGAAAAGACTGCAGGCAGACTGAGGATACTTTGTGTCTTTTCTGCATTAAGACCTTCTCTGCTACAAGAGTGACTTCAAAGACTGAGGGGCTGAATGTGCAGCCTAGAGATTGCAAACACATAACAAGAAACAGAATTGCATTCATGCTTATTTTCATGGTGAATGTGGTTTTATGAAACTGAAGACCCAGAGTATAAATTTTCATTTGCATTTTCCTTCCAGAAGAATTTCACATAGCCTATGAAATGTCATGACCTGAATGTTGAATGGGTTCAAAAGTGAGTGTTCCTATTCAAGAAGGTCACTTTTTCATCATCTAAAGTGATTAGCTTAGCTGGTTAAAATTGACTTCATACTGCCTGCCTAAATCTTGGATTTATTAGATGAAGTTGACTGACCTAAGTAGGAGTCAGAGGAGAGCATCTTACCAGAAGCATCACTTTGGACCTCAGCCTCTGTCCCGTGAACACCTGCTGATGCTGATACCAAGACAGGCCTGGGTTGGGGAACATTGCTGAGAAAGGGAGGCCCATCACCCTGGATTAAAAACCACATAATGCACAGTCCAGAGAGACTTGTATGCAAAGATTAGCATATTTATGTGAAAATTAGTTAATATGGGAACATTTTTTACATCTGTCCCTGTGCCAGAGCTTAGAAGATCCTGAATATCTTACAATGAAAAGTAATATTTATAAATGTAATGCTCTTTTATTTGCATTGTATATTATACTAAAAGCTTTAGAAATTATAGCATGTCAGATTCCCTACTAATGAAATAGTCTTCAATGAGAATACATTACATATTAGAACCAGAAGAAAAGGCATAATTTGGCAGTGCAGGGGGAGTGGGGGCCGCAAGTGAATGGTCTGTAACTGCCATGATGTAGTTGGACTATGATGTGGTATCTGTTCCCTCCAATCTTGTAAGATTTGTTAACACGTGATCTTCTATTTTTTAGCCAGATAGTGCAGGATTTAAGAGGAGGGTGCTTCTTCCTGTTAAGATGCTCTATCACCTACCACTCTGGTGATTTACACACTAGAATTATCACTAGGGCTAAGAAATTAATTAATTTAATTTTAGTCAAGTTTAGTCAAGAAGCAAAGAATCGCTCATTTGCTCTTAATCTTTATGCTCTGGAGAAGACTTAACTGAGCAGGGTTTTTTTTTTCCGTGTTTGAATCTACACGGCCATTTTCTTTTAACTGCTTTACTATTAGCTCTGCCACCTTTTTAAGAAGAAATAGACTTTTTGAACATCAGTATGTTAAGAGTGCACTGTTTTGTTTTGAAATTGATCTGCCCAAATTAATGTCTTTTACCTAACATTTAAACTGAATATTAAAATCAACCTATATTTCCTGGGACATTTTTATCTTCTCTCTTATTATCCCATGGTTTTCTCTCTTAGCAAGACATTGGAATAACTGGACAAGCCCCCTTCCTTGTGGCCTTTTCTCCATCAATAGTTTCAGGTTCCAGTGGGTGAAGACCAGCTTGCCTGTTGCTGGCACTGCTCATGACCTCAATTCCTTACTTGAAATGGGGAATAAGCAACGCATGGCTCTCCACCAAGGGCAACAAAGTGAAACTCTGTCTTAAAAAAAGGAAAAAAAAAGAAAGAAAGAAAGAAATGGGAAATTAGCATGTCTCATGGCACCCCACAATCCTTCATTATTGAATAACTTTTTTTATTTGCATAAACCAATGGTTCCTAAACTTTGGTGAGTCACCTGGTCTTATGAGAATTGCTATTAGGACACTCATGTAAAATATTTAGGATTTGACCACGAGACAGCTATGAAAACGCAGGTAGAGTTTCCTCAAGTGACTTTGCTGTAATTCACATATGTGTGCCATTGTTTGCAATCCGATCATGTCTGTTATAACAGAGGGATGATCAAAGTAGTCCAGGGTTGTGTTCCTTTGTGTAACCTGAATATATTTTCCACATGTAGAGCCCTGATTAACTTCAAAGACAAACACTTGCTAGAGAAAGCCAGATTGATGGGCCTGAGACTTTGGCCCAAATCCTGAAACATTGCTTTTTGATCAGTAGAAACGTGCTTTGGGTTGAAAATTGATTTCATTTGATATTGCATTTGAACAACTATGGGTTTTTGTATCAAGCTTGAAGATGTTTTACCACCACCTACTCTAGAAACACACAATAGTGTTATATTTTACATACTTTAAACATTTGAAGCAAAAAACATTCACTCAATCAACTCAGCTTCAGGAGTGCTAATGTCAGAAAATCTGCATGGGGTGATCCTCATGCCTGAGTGGAAATAAAATGATTGCTGTGGCTTTTCCCACTGAGGAAGCTCATTGACAAGAATGAAACAAGGATTTTGAGAGCAACCAAGTGAAATCATGAGTTCTCTAATGTGTATATGGAATATATTTTCTAAAATATATATATTTTAGATAAAGTGTTAATTTTGTTATTAAAAAAAAGGAAAAGGAAAAGAAAAATATCCATCATTGCTTTAAGATAGCTTGAATCAATTTAGATTTCATCATTACTATTTTGCATACTGGATTTATAAATTTGTAAATTATCGTTTCCTTATACAAATAGTTTTGTAATGCCTTTTTTATTTGTGAATAAAATTGATGCCTTGTATTCTTATTTCCATGTCCACTGAGAAAATGCTTGATTTTGAGGATGCAGCGATGTTTTCGTTCTGGCCAGAAGTCCATGTGAGGGTTGTCCACAGCTCTGCTCCTTGGGAGAGAACCCTCTCTGACCCCGCAAGCTTTGGGAGGGTGATTTGAAATCTTTACTAGTGGCCTAGTCATCTTTCTTAGGCATGTCAAGCTATTGATAGGTACTTTTGGGGACCTTGAGAGGATTTGGTATCAAGATTTTATCATGATCTCTTCATTTTCTTCATTTTATGACACAAAGAGAGAAGGAAGTTTATAAAGCAAAAGAAGTTTTGTTTTCCTTCTTTTTGGAGGTCAGCCGGGGGTCCTCCCACAGAGAGGGCTAAAGCGGGAGCTTCCCCAGAGCAACAATGGTCACCTTGATTTTCTTCTTCTTTCTCAATCTTTTCCTTCATGTCCTTTCCTCTCCTTAATGCATTTAAGGCTATTATTAGGTTTTGAGAGAGGACTTTAAAACTTCCATGGGAACAAAAACTTTTTTTGAGTCTTAAAGTGACACCATGGTTTCCTAGCAGGTGGGTCTCCACTGGTAAATGACCTTGGATTCTCTGAGGGAAGGGCAGTGACTGGTTTTCCCCTTCACACACCTCCACCCATAGCCCCAGCCCCTCATGTGGGCTTTCCTGGTGTCCATGGAGACTGGTGGAGCTCACAGGCACCATAAATCTTTCAACTCCCTAAGAAAAATAACTCAAAAGCTTACCAGGTTCTCAATGGGAGGTCTGGAGTATTCTGTAGTAGTGTCAACAGCGTATTTTCACTATAACCACTACGAGGTCTTATTAACATTTCTATGAAATTGGCTACTTACACTGGATTTGTCCCACTTAAACCTGAGAAGGTATTGTCTACTTTTAAAAAAACAAATTTGGCACCCAATGAGGTATGTAAATACAGCTTACATTTATCATTTAGTCATCTCAAAACTAAACAGGGACCTGAGAATTCCAAATCTTGCTATCAAACAAATTTCAGTAAAACTCGGTCTGTGATTATACACATACAATTGTGCTGACTCCAGGAGACAGTTCATGCTAGTATTAACCATGTCACATTTCAGCCAAAGGAAGGTCAAAAGGTTTGTACTCCCAAGATTGAGCAGGCCGGGTTGGGCAGGTTCATAAACCACCAGTGGCATTTGGATTGGTGGGATTTATGGCTGCTTTCAAATTAGCCGCTCCAGAAGACTTGAATTTTTTAAACTTAGTAGCAAAACCACTTTTTCTAGACCCATGGGTGGTCTTCTGATGCAGGTTTCATTCATTAGTCTATAAAGACGGGATTCTTTTTTTTCTTAATTTCTAATGGCATTAGCTATTCCTACTTAAGACTCTGCAATACTTGTGTTCTGTTAGTTTTGTTTAGGGTGGAATTTAACTAGCAGAACTATGCAGAGGGATTTTCCTTACTTGGGTTGTTTATTTACAGTAAATAGAGGATCTGCAGAGCACTCTGCCAACAATCTTTTAATAGCAGGTTCAGAGATGTGGTGCCTCTGGAGGCCCCTCAGAGAGGTGGCACATGACACCTCCACAGAGAAGTTCCAAGCACAAGTCCAGGTCCTCGCACAAGACTCACTCTAAGGGGAAGCTAATTCCTACATGGATCCTTAATTTTTCATTGAACAACATTTAGAGGAGTTTAGAGTAGTTGCTTGGTTCTGCGCTGCCAGGGCTGAAGCAGGTACTAAGAAATACGAGGGAGAAAAGCCTTTTAAGTGCTTATAAAACAGGTGTTAATTGTGAAGACGGAAGTACAGATTCTTCCGGGGATAGAAGCTGGTAGGGAAACGTCCTCTGAGCTGGACTCCCATGGTGCTCACCAGGTGGGTGTAGGGTAGAGGAAGAGAGAGGGTATTGGGGAGGGTATTGGGGAGCCTGTTCTGGGAGGGGGAAGGGTGTGGTGTGGCTGGAGCACAAGGACGGAGGTGATAGGGCTCAGAGCAGAGTTCCAGCCCCACAAGTGTCCGGTGTCCCCTGCCCTTAGAGGGTTGACTTTCTTATAAGTTAGTGGTGATTGTCTTCTTTCTTTTCTTTTATTTATTTATTTTTTTGAGACAGAGTCTCTCTCTGTCACCTTGGGTAGAATGCCATGGCATCACATAGCTCACAGCAACCTCAAACTTGGGCGTAAGTGATCCTCTTGCTTCGGCCTCCAGAGCAGTTGGGACTACAAGCATGAGCCCCTACACTCAGCTAGTTTTTCTATTTTTTAGTAGAGACAGGGTCTCACTCTTGCTCAAGGTGGTCTTGAACACCTGAGCTCAAATAATCCACAAGCCTCGGCCGCCTAGAGTGCTGGATTGCAGGCTTGAGCCACCTGTGTTGGCCATAAGTCATTGATTTTCATCCAGTGTGTCAGTGTGCCGTGAAATTTTTAAAAGATCATTAGTTAAATTATTTTCAAAAGAAGTTCAAAACACAGTAACTGTATTTTTTTTCTCTTTTTTTATTAACATAATTTAAGTGTGCTGTGGAAATTTAACTATAGGTTCAAGTGTGCCATGAGATTTAAAAAAGGTTGAAAAACACTGCTCTACGTGAAGGGGTAGCCTGACATGAAAACTCTGAAATTTCTAGCCTTGTGGAAGCTTGAGAATAGAAGGAGCTGGGTGAGACCACTTTCCTGCAGTAGAAATCCCCTGCAACTGAGTAGAGGTGGCCCCCGTCCAGGGGTCAAGGTGGACAGTCTGTCCTGTTTGGAGAGCCTGACCCTGAACTTGGTCACCTGTCAGCGGGACAGGACTGAGCATCAGGACTACATTTAGGACTCAGCTAACCACCTGCTGGTGTCAGACCAACCCTCCAGGGATGCCTTGGGAAGACCAGAGGCAGGGAGTACAGTGCGTGGCACCCTTGCAGCCACCCACTCTGCCCTGTAGGCACACCACACATGTAGTATATATAAAACACACACACATATGTACATCCTATCTATACACACATACAAATACACATGCTCCTCCTTTAGGTCGTGTTTGGGGGGAGCCCTAATACAGGGCGTAATCAATCCATCCATCCATCCATCCCCAGGCTAAACAGATAAGAGCAGCCAAAGTCTGTGAAGTGGAAATATAACACAACTGTCCTCTGCAGGGTCCACCAGCACGATCTCAAGGGGCTCAAAGATTTTTAAGAAGCCCAAGTCATGTAGCCTAGAAGTAGTCAGTCTATCAGCCCGACATTGCTGGAACCGCCCTGTCTTTTCCGGGCACCATGCGAGCGTCCCTTGTGTGCCTTCCCCTTTTCCTGTCCCCTTTCTGATGGTTCAGATTGGGGTCTCAATTCTTGACTCTCCCTCACCATGTAGACTTTGCCTCTCGACTCCATCATGGGAAAGGCCTTGCTCTAGTTACTTCTGATACAAGACCAGGTATTAATTCAGGGAGGATAAGAAAAAGAAAGTGTGGTTCTGTTCTGGAGGAATGGCCAATGTGATTTCTTCTGAGTCAAGCCTCATATTAAAGCACACTATTGTCATTTGTTATTGGACCTGCAGCACAGCCTATTGTGGGGTTTCAGTGGGCTGAGACCTACAGAGTCCTTATGGTACCCCCTACTCTTCAGCAGTTTGCAGCAAAGAGTGATTCTCAGAGCCTGAGGTCTCCCAGTGACCCAGAGCCAAACCAGAGGAGTACCTGTCTTCTGCAATTTCCAAGCATCATTTTCCTAAGTCCAGTAGAAACTTGTTCCCCAAGGCTCAAGATGAAGTCTCTACAAGCATAAAACTAACTTCCTTACTTAATCTAATAAATCACTTCGGGGGTGGGACGGAGGGATAATCTGTTTTCATCCTAAAACACAAGTTCTGCATTGCTATCTAACTTTGGGATTCAAGGTACTGGTAATGCCATCTTCCAGGACATTCCTCTAATTGATCTAAAGGCCCAGCATGCCACTCCATAGAGCTTGATGGGTGTAATTATTAGACTTTCACCCAGGTTCAAGTCAATCCAATGAGTAAAGAGTTATCCCCACCAAGGATAGCTCAGCTTTGGAGACAGCTGCAAAAGATACATTTCAAAGAAGTTGTAAGTAACAGCAACACTAAACAGAACAATGAATTGCCCAACCAAAGGACATCTTTGAAATTAGTGATATTTATTTGGATATGAAAGTCACTATGAACATTTTAGAGACAGACTCTGTTATGGTCCTATTTCACTTCCAAGAAACAGTCAACGGCATCCTTTCTGATTCACCCATGGTCGCTGAAACGTGCTGGGCTTATCAGCGTTACTGGGAGGCCTCATTTGTTTCTGTCCCTGCGGCACTCAGTGGGCGTCAGCTATGGAACTTGGATGATAGCCCTTACGTGATGATTTTCTGGGATTTTAAAAATGGGTTAAACAAGTTTCAAAGCCTTCAGCATTCAGGGACCTTATTCCTTCCCATGAGACCAGTTTTCAGTAGTCTCAAGAATTTAGGAGAGAATGCAGGGACTGAGGAAAACATTGCTGCTGTGGAAAAAAATGGTTTGTGAAAACAATTAAGTGACATTTAGGGACATTGAAGGGGCACTACAGATTGTCTCACCAGCAGTGTCCAGTTATCTTCATGTAGGGAAAGTTTCATCCTCATGGATGCCTCACACTTTAACAGATTAGCAAAAGCACATCCGTGTTGAAAGGCGTGAAGAAGTACTGGTCACACTTGACAGAGGCGAGTCTTCATGTGCTTCTGACTTGGGATGCAACCTGGATTTACCAGTTTGACCCAGAGAACAAGTGTCCCTTAACAGTGTGGAATTTTTTTCCGGATGAAAATTCACCAATGAAAGTGAAGCAGCCCTGAAGTGTCAGAAGGAAAACGGTGACACCTTTCTTTTCCAAAAGTGGTCATGTCATAGCTGTTCTTCTAAAGGGGCAAAGGACTGTTAACTGCCGGGTGGTACATAACAGTCTGCCTATCAAAAGTTTTTAGGAAGCTTCAAAAACATCAGCTAAGGATGGAACTGTGGTGGGGCATCTCGCACTCTGACAATGCGCCCAACCCACACAGCCAACATCACCATTCAGTTCCCGGAGTCCACAGAGGCAAAACTCACGCGTGACTCCTCCACCCGACAGGCCCAGGCCTGATCTGCCCCCAGGTGATTGATTTCCTGTTCCTACAGTCAAACATCTCATGCAGAGGAAGCTGTTTACACCTATAAAAGTGAGCTTTCAGTACTTGAAGAAAATGAGTGAGTGGAAAGAATGTTTTCAAAAATGGTTTACAAGAATACAAAAGTAATACAGAATGTCATGGAGATTATTTTGAGAAAATACGGTAATCAAAATGCTTTTATGTTTCTAAATTTTTGTGTATCTCAAAACTTTGCATAGTGTCCCTTGTATTCAAGCCTTGTTTATTCAAACAAACAAACGAAGACATTCTCAATACTTAACAGCTAGCTCTTACACACTGGACATTTCTGTGAGGAGTGATGAATAAATGTTATGTGCTACATAATCATTTCTGTCAATGACAAACCACTTATATCAATGAGAAACCAATTAAGCATGATCCTATAACATTATAATGGAGCTAGAGGATTCCTATTCCTACTGATGTTGTAGTTGTTGTCATATCATAGTGGAATGCGTGACCCACGTTTATGGTGATGCTGGTGTAAACAAACCTACTGCACTGCCAGTCATATAAAAGTCTAGAACATGGGCGGTGCCTGTGGCTCAAAAGAGTAGGGCGCCAGCCTCATATATCAGAGGTGGCAGGTTTAAACTGAGCCCCAGCCAAAAACTGCAAAAAAAAAAAAAAAAAAAAGTCTAAAACATAACTCTTACAGTACCTAATACTTGATAATGATAATGACTATGTTACTGGTTTATGTATTTACTAGACTATACTTTTAATTGTTATTTTAGAGTGAACTCCTTTTACTTATTAAAAAATAGTTCATTATAAAATAGCCTGAGGCAGGTCTTTCAGGTCTTTCATTCCAGAAAAAAACATTCTTATCACAGGAGATGGCAGCTCCATGCATATCATTGCCCCTAAAGACCCTCTAGTGGGACAAGATGTGGAGGCGGAAGACAGTGATATAGGTGATCCTGACCCTATATAAGCCTAAGCTGATGTGTGTATTTGTCTTCGTTTTTAACAAAAAAATCTTAAAAGTAAAAAAAAGAAAAGTTTTTAACAATATAAAACAGCTTCTAGAATGTGGTATAAAGAAAGAAAATACTTTTGTACAGCTGTAACATGTTTTTGTATTTTAAGCTAAGTGTTATTGCAAGAGTCAAAAATGTTTATTAAAATTTCATAAAGTAAAAAAACTGTCAGTAAGCTAAGATTAATTTATTATTTAAGAAAGAATTTATTTATTTATTTATTTTTTTTGAGACAGAGTCTCAAGCTATCCCCCTGGGTAGAGTGCTGTGGCCACAGCTCACAGCAACCTCCAATTCCTGGGCTCAAGCGATTCTCCTGCCTCTGCCTCCCAAGTAGCTGGGACTACAGGCGCCGGCCACAACGCCCGGCCATTTTTTTTTTTTGGTTGCAGCCGTCATTGTTGTTTGGCAGGCTCAGGCTGGATTCGAACCTGCCAGCTCAGGTGTACGTGGCTGGTGCCTTAGCCCGTTGAGCCACAGGCGCCGAGCCAAGAAAGAATTTTTTAAAAAGAAGTTTAGTTACCCTAAGTGTAAAGTGTTTATAAAGCCCACAGTAGTGTACAGCAACGTCCGAGGCCTTCACATTCGCTGTCCCCTCACTCACTGACTCACACAGAACAACAGTGTGGAAACAGTTTCCACAGTTCTGGAAACTCCATTCGTGGTAAGTGCCCTATACAGGCAGACCATTTCTTTTATACCACATTTTTACTGTAGATTTTCTGTTTAGATAAATGAATACTTACCCTTGTGTTACCACTGCCTACAGTATTCAGCATGTCACATGCTGTGCAGGTTTGTAGCCTTGGAGCAGAAGGCTAATACCACGTAGGTGTGGGGTAGGCCTCACTGTCCAGGTGTGTATAAGCACACTCTCTGATGTCTGCACTGTGACAAAATTGCCTAACCAGTTACTTTGCAGAACATATCCTGTTGTTAAGCAATGTATGACTATACCCAAAACCAGATTCTTCACTTGGCGCCTTCCTAATAATAATCTATAACATTTGAAAACAGCTCATCTTTTATCAAGCACTTTAACATCCATTATTCATTTGATCTTCACATCCATCCTGTGAGTAGTTTTACTAACTTTATCTTACAGGGAAAAAAAATGGGCACTGAAAGAGATGAACTAACCATCGGGATAGGCAGTCAATAGTAGAAAGCAGTAGAAAATGTTTCAGACATTTTCACCCTGTAAGGGGCAGAGCCGAGATTTGAAGCCTGTTTTTCTGACTCTCTGCCCAAGATCTTTCTGCCAGGCAGTGCAGTTAAAGTGACTTTCCACACTGAGTGACAGGAGAGGAGGCCATGTCTGAGCAGAATAAAGTCAGAAGGTTGTTCCAACAGACCAGAGGGCTCCTTGCTCCACCTAGGACAGAGCCAGAAGGAATCTCAGAAATGGTCTGGCTAGTAGCTTTGGCAGGGAGATGCTGGGACCCTGGAGTTGTGAAAGGCTGTGGGAGCCATAGGGTGGGGGACAGTGGCTGGTCCAAACACTGGACCACTAACTAATCTCTTTGTTTTGCAAATGGAGACACCCAGACCTAGATAATCCCCACTTCACCCTTGGTCTTTTGGCTCCAAATGACTAATCTTCCTCTTACTCCAGGCTGAATTTTATTCTCAAGTCCTACCTATGAAGTTGGTAAAGGGATTATGTATAGGACCCTGAAGGTGGCTTGGCCACCAGCGCACATTCTGGGTGAGCCAGGAGCAACAGGAAGAAGATTCTGCCTCTGTTCATCGCCCACAAGTGCCACCTCTACTCCTGCAAGACCAGCCAGCTGCAAAGGACTCCCTGTGTAACAACCATGATTCCCCCAGAGCCCAGATAAGTGGGCCAGAGACCCGGATGCGTTCCACATCCCACACTCGCACTGCCAGGCATGCAGGCGTGAGGCAGTACCTCCTACTCCAGCTCCAGGCCTCCAGACTCCTGAGCATGGCAGTCAAGGCCCTGGCCCCGGTTCACCAGCTGAATTTCATCTCCCAGATTTCTTTCCCCTTCTCAACCTCTCACCCCACCTCCAAGCCCAGGACCTCTGCCCCAGGCCAGTGAAGCTGCCCAGCCGCCTAGCCCACCCTGTGTTCCCATGTCTCTGCACACAATGTCTGCTCTGTCCACCGCAGCCCCACCAGTGCCCACCTCCTGGTCCAGGCATTCGGACTTCCCAGATCACTAATCCCTGTGCAAAGTTTCCCTCTTTTCACAATTTAAAATATTCTTTCTGGGGCCAGGAACAGTAGCTCACACCTGTAATCTCAGTACTCTGGGGGGCCAAGGCAGGTGGATTGCCTGAGCTCAGGAATTGGAGACCAGCCTGAGCAAGAACAAGACCCAGTCTCTAAAACTAGCCCATGGCTGTGGTGGAAGCCTGTACTTCCAGCCATTCCTGAGGCTGAGGCTGGAGGATCACTTGAGCCCAGGACTTTGAGGTTGCTATGAACTAGGCTGACCAACTTCAATCTAGCACGGAAAACTGAGTGAGACCCTATCTCCAAAAAAGAAAAAAAAAGTAGGGTAAAGGGTTGGGGCTTAAGGTGTGGAGCCGCAGATACTGCAATTTTTTAAAAAAAGATCTTTTAAGCAACTGCAGAAAACTGTTGATATTTATTTAATCTCAGTTTGATTATACATGGTAGGTATCTATTTTTCATATGTTTACTATATATTAACAGAGGACATGGGAGATACTTAGTAGGGAAGATGGTGAAGGAGCAAGTAACTGACAATGTTCAACATGTCACTATTAGGAAGTTGCTGATCAGGGGACAGGAGACACTGGCTGGAGGGGAAGGTGAGGGCAGGTGGCCTGGGAGGGGCCCCACGCCCCACAGAGGCCCACACCCATGGCTGAGAACTCACCACTGGGACTCCATGCATAGAGGAGTCACGGGCCAAGCCCTCTTGGAAAGACATGCTCTACTGCTTGCAGGAAAGAAAAGGTATTTGTTTGATCTGTTTGTTCAAGTTTTCATTTGATTTTTATGGTGACAGGACAACCTGGGCAGGGCATCCAGAGAAAGCCAGCTGATGACACTCATAAGCTAGGTTCCTGACATGCCTTTAGCAGGGCCTGGGCAAGAATTCCTCCTGCCCATCACCAGCCGTGTTCCCAGCCTGCAGGCACCCAGACCCCCTCCCAGTGGGGATGTTGGATTTAGAGCACCCTCCTCAGAAGTAAGGAGCCACCAAGCCTTGGAAATGGCCTGAATTACCCAAGGGTACATTTCCTGGTGACTTTCCTCTCTGGAAGCCCAGCAGAGTCAAGCTGTGGGGCTGCCCAGAAGCCCTCTGGCCCTGTGCAAGCTATTAAATTCAGCATTGTGCTTTTTCTTTTCAGCAGGTATGCCAGCGTGATTAACCCGAAGCTAGTCATCTTAGCACAGGGTGCAGAGAAGAAGAATTTCTTCTTTGTTGTGGCTTCTTTGAGGGCCTTGGCTCACATTCCTGTGAAGTTCCTCCAAGCAGCAGGCCACGTGTGCCCCTCTCTCCTCCCTCCCTCTGACTGTGCTTGGGTTTAGATTGCTACCCACAGCAAGCTGTACACTGCATTTCAGATGCTGCCAAAGCTTTCATCCAAACAAAGGGCTCTTAGAGAAGGCCACGCCTGCCCTCCCGCCTGCAGGAGGAGGGGCCAGGAGGCGCACACCTGTGCACCTGCTATGGGCACCTCGTAGTGGCACCCCTGTGTGGGCAGGGGGCAATGTAATCCAGATTTAGTCTTGGTCTAGGTGCTGACAGATAGTCCTTGGACTTTGGGGGTCCATATAGCTATTCTGACGATGTCCTGGGGTCAGGGCTGGCCTCAGGGCATGCGCCCAAAGCAGTTGCCCCTGGCCTGTGAAGGGCCTGTCCTTGGGCTCATACCCAGGTGGCTTGTCACCCTTTTGAAATGCTTAATGATTTTTTTTAAGCAAGAGATCCATATTTTCATTTCAAATGGGGGTCCACAAATTATACAATGTGTCCTGTTGACCTGGATGCTGGCCTCCCCAGAGGGCAGGACACATGGGGCCTGACTGGTCAGCAGGTCGGCAGCATTATCATTTGGGTTGAAGAGCAAGGATGACAGATCAGGGGCTATGGAAGGGCAGAGGGAGACTGAGGGGCACTGTGCATCTTCTCTGGGGGCGGTGCTGACATTTGTCTTATTGATGCCACTCCTAAAGGGGGTCCCCTCCGCCATGTGTGGGAACATTGCTTCCCCTCTCACCTCTCCCCTGCATCTCCCAGCTTGCCTTTGTCATATCAGAATTCTCTTCATGCTTACTAGGACCCAGGGTCTAGAAGGATGCCAGACAACTAATCCACATCGGTGTAGTCACACCCCCCATCCAGGAGACAGGAATGGGCCCCATCCCCTGGGTTCACTGAGTTTAAAGCATCTCAAATCACTGTAGCTTGAAGATGGGAATGAAAGCTCCTTTGGAATGCCTGTCATTACCTAATTAGGGGAGAGGGAATGCTCTCCTAAATATAACAAAGTGCTGGCCATGGCGTTAGCAGTGGTAGGGAGCCCCTCTAAATTTGAGAAGCCCATGGCATTGGTGACACACTGGGTCTTAGGTGCAGGGTCTCTTGGGATTGTCTAGCTGATTACTGGTGATTGGGCTCAGTCCTGACCTCCTGTGCTTTACTAACAAAGGGATCCTGGTGACCCAGGTGGGGAGGCAAAGCTGCGGGGGCAGAAATGGTAGAGAAAGGTATGGAAATTGGTGGGCCCTCCAGAGATTGCCCGAGGGAGCGCTGGAATTCTACCTCTGTCTCAGATCTCACAATGCTTCAGACCATGCTTTCTCAAAAAACCAAAAGTCCATAAAGTAGCACTTTATAGAATTTTGAAAAATCCACCTCATTCTATGAAAGTTCACCCAATTCTATGAGCCTATGTCAAGGTAGGGGTGCGGTGAAGCTTCTGCCTCACCAATGTAGACATAGAAAGTAAATCTGGGCTGGGCTAGCCTGGATCTTACAGGCTCACTTGGCTCTACTATGCTCTGCCTTATTGCTACTCACAGATACTGCATGTTTTAGAAACTGAAGGATTGTGGCAATACTGTGCCAAGCAAGTCTACTAGTTCTGTTTTTCCAACAGAATGCACTCACTTTGTGTCTCTGTGACACATTTTGGGAATTTTGCAATATTTCAGAACTTTTTCTTTATTATTGTATCTGTTAAGGCAATCTGTGATCAGTGATCTTCTTTGATGCTCCTATTGTAACTACTTTTGGGTGCCACAGACTGCACCCACATATAGTGGTGAACTTGACTGATAAATGTGTGTGTTCTGGCGGCTGCACCAGCCAGCCATTCCTCAATCTCTCTCCCTCTCCTCGGGCATGCAACAATATTCCCTGACATACAACAATACTAAAATTAGGTCAATTAATAACCCTACAGTGGCCTCTAAGTGTTTAAGTAAAAAGTAGAGACACATCTTTCACTTTAAATCAAAAACTGTATGTGATTAAACTTAGTGAGGAGGGCAAGTAGAAAGCCATAGACAGGCCAGAGCTAGGTCTCTTGTGCTAAACAGTTAGTCGAGTTGTGAATGCAAAGGAAAAGCTTGAAGGAAATTAAAAGTGCTTCAGTGAACATGCAATTGATAAGGAAATAAAACAGCTTGCTGCTGATATGGAGAGAATGCGAGTGGTCTAGATAAAAAAAATCAATCCAGACACAATATTCCCTTTAGCCAAAGCCTAAGGTAGAGCAAGTCCCCAACTCTCCTCAGTTCTGTGAGGGCTAAAAGAATTGAGGAAGCTATAGAAGAAAAGTTTAAAGCTAACAGAGATTGGTTTATGAGATTTAAGGAAAGTAGCCGTCTCCCTAATATAAAAGTGCAGGTAAAGCAGCAAGTGCTGATGTAAAGGCTGTGTTACAAATTATCCAGATAGTTATCTATCTAGCTAAGAGAATTGATAAAGGTGGCTGCACAAAACAACAAATTTTCAATGTAAACAAAATAGCCTTATATTGGAAGATAATACTTAGTGAAATGCTAACTCTAGAGAAGTTAATGCCTGACTTCAAAGCTTAAAAAATTAGGCTGATTCTCTTGTTAGGGGTTAATGCAGCCGGTGACTTTAAGTTGAAGCCAATGTCAATCATCATCTGAAAATCACAGGACCCTGAAGAATTATGTTAAAGCATCCAGGCATGATGTTTCATGCCTGTAATCCTAGCACTCTGGGAGGCTAAGGTTGGTGGATTGCTTGAGTTCAGGAGTTCAAGAATAGCCTAAGCAAGAATGAGACCCTGTCTCTACAAAAAATAGAAAAACTAGCCAGGAATCATGGTGGGCACCTATAATCCCAGGTACTTGGGAGGCTAACGCAAGAGGGTCACTCAAGCCAAAGTGTTTGAGGTTGCTGTGAGGTACGACCCCATAGCACTCTACCCAAGGCAACAGAGTGAGACTGTCTCTAAAAACTAAAAAAGAACTATGTTAAACCAACCTACTTGTCCTGTGCTGTGCAAATCAAACAAAATCTAAATGACAACACAT
>CAUYRH010124779.1:0-21225 GCA_963574655.1 Perodicticus potto | reverse complement strand
TTTCTTGTTTATTTTTTTCTAGGTAATAACACAGCCCTTGAGTGCCTGGATATGACTATAGGAATTAATTTCTAATAGAATGCCTATGTTTTCTAAAAGGTAATGAAATGTATCCATAACACTAGCCTTTTTCTAAAGTGACAAATAGAAATTGTACATATTTATGGTTTATGACAATATGTTATAAAGTAAGTCTACATTCTGGGATGGCTTAAGCAAGCGAATTAACATAATTATTATACCTAAGACATGTTTTTGTGTTGAGAAAACACAAAATCTACTCCTAGTCATTTTCAAGTTAAATTTTCTTTTAATTTTATATTGGTACATCATCATTTTTACCCATCTACATATCAACAGACCTTCTTGCTATAAATAGTTTATATATTAAGCTTATGCAAGCATTCAACAGATGGAGTCTTTTCATGTAACTTTGAGAAAATAAAGGTTTTAAAGGAAAATTTTAAACAAGAACAATAAGGTTGATGTTTCTCATAAATAACTCAAAAATTAACATTTATCTCTGCTAATTATCTTTTGACTGAAATCTACAATGAAATCTTAGCAGAGATGAGGCTAAGAGAACTACAGCTGGTTAGAGTGGACATTGAAGTCCCTCGGTGATTCTATGAGTACATGGGAAGAAAGGGGCAAACTGGCCAAACTATGAACCCAGATTCAAAGAGTAAAAACAGTGGCCCTTGATTGTGGAACCAATGAGAAGTAAAGACAGTGAAGGTATCAGAGCCCTGGAAAGATGCTCGAGTCTTCACTCTTCCAGAAGATCTGTATACAGTGTACCTATACTACTCTGGATCCACAGATATGCTGACTAAGCTAATTATATACTTTCCAATCAAATCCAAGTCAACAGTATATGTCTACTAAGAATCAAATTTACAAAAATCATCACATGATTCCATGTCTTCTATCATAAGAGCACCATCTTCTCATTCTTTCCCAGAAAAACAAAGTCAGACACTATGAGGGAACACTTAGGAATGTGAGTGTAGAACTTCCTGAAAAGAAGAAACCCTTAAGCCAAGTACAAATACTACAGAAATATCATTAGCATTATTAACTCCTAAGATGGTAGACAAGCAAAACAGAACTGATTACTCTATCACTGTCTTATTATCCCAGTCTATATTCCTATAAATGTTACACATAATAAAGGTATAAATAAATGTAATGATTAACTTAACAACCTCAAAATATGATTACTCACTTTGCATTTGTGTCTTTATCTGTTTTGTGGGATCAAGCCAGATCTGCAGGAGGAGAGAAAAGGTTAATGAACCCAGAAGAAAGACTCATAAATAGAACCATTTACAATTCACTAACTTGTTCAAGTGTAAGCACAATTTCATAAAGTCCTATTCCACGCAGCTTTCATCAGTTAGCACTTCACTAGGCTAAGTAGTGATTTGGTTTTCAGTGCGTGTGTTTACATGTGTTCAGTTTCTCTCTGTGCTTTAAATAAATACTAAAATGCTTAAGGTGAATCTTATGGCCTCATTCTCTTGGATCTGAAATGAAACTACACTTCACATCTCAGGGTGCAACAGTATTAGTTAACCAAGTCTTCTGACATTTCCCTACAATATTTCAATCCAGGTTCTCAGAGAAAAAGTGTTCCAGATGAGGCTTGATCCTCTCATGACAGAAACAGCTAGGAAAAGAGCGCTGCACAATGAATCCTAACACTGTATTTCTATTCATAGGATACCAACAGTGTTAGAAAGAACCTCATAACATATGGTTAAAATGTCCACAAAGTGTGGGATTAGTCAAATTCTTGCCTAAGTAGTTATGAAAATGGGCAGTCCCCTAGTTACAGACTCCTGACTTGCATAAATCTTGCACTTATGAATGAAAACTATTACAGTAAGTCCCAAAGTTACAAACATCTTACTAACCTACGACTCATACTTAGGAATGGAGTAAATGATACTTAGGTAATGAGTAAATGTATCTGTTTCAACTTACATACAGATTCAACTTACAAACAAAACTACACAACCTATCTCATTCATAACCTGTGTATTTGAACACTTCTGGGACCACAAACCACACGAGCTCATCAGGACCCCATAACTCCCTTGGCTTTTGTGATGTTTCAAACTCTCTGATACCTATTTTATACCCTCCATTAATATTTCCCTAACTTTCAAGTGCATATGAATGAATCACCTGAACATATAGTCAAAATGCAGCCTGGACTTCATCTAACAAGTTTTTATCTAGTGCTAACACTGTTGCTCCTGGGAATACCCTTTGAGTAGGAGAGCCCAAGATTTCTTTTTATGTAAAAATGATTATTTTTTCCAAAGCAAAATGTGCAAAGACAGTTTTCAAGTCCTACTGGTTTATTAGCCTTCACTGAGTTGTCAAGTCAGCTCCCTACAGAAAGCCCTAACAGGGCATAGCTTCCACATACTCCTCCCCATTCACATACTTCTCCCCAGCATAATAAACAGCTCTAAAAATGAATACCAAGACCCTGCTGCCCCCCACACTGATACACAACTACAAATCCCCACCCTACCTTATTGTCTTCAGTATTGAACCTAATCTCTCTTGTCCATTGCAAATTTCCAGTGCAGTAATCCCAATACCTATCCCTGTTCCTATTGTTGAAACTATAAGGGTTTGAAACAAAGTAACACTGATTAAGTCAAGCTAGTAGAATAGTAATAAATCTGTGTGGGAAAAAAACAGGATGTTATAAACAAATCTATCCAGAAAGAAAAAGCATTCTTTGCCTAGATAACTTTAGGATTGGATTTTGTCCACAACAAACAGGAAGACATTTTTAAAATTTAATAGGACAAAAGTTAAAAAAGCAAATTAGATTAAATGTGAATAATTTGATACATTTCCAAATATATTTGAACAATGATTTCCTAATGTAATTGTCTCAGAAAGGACATCCCATTGTTTTTTCCCCAGAAGTTTTCAGTTAAAGCCTAGATACAAAAGGTGTGCCTAATATTTTGTGTATTTTCATCTGACATTTTCTAAGAGAAACCATGAAGTATTAGGAATTATGAATTCTTATTTAGCATTAGCATATTTTTGACCAGGAATGCTGTGGTAAACTCCACCCAAACTTTTTCTTATCTTAATATCATCTGCTTTAATGACCTTAACCTCTCCTTGACTTCAGCCATAGCCGTCATGGCCACAGACCAGGTCATGTCATCACACTTCTCAGAAACAGTGGTTTCCTCTCATCTAAGTTTTCTACACACTTATTCCCAGATGTTACCTGATGGTCAACATCTTAGCACTTCTGCACCTTCCCTAAGCTATTTTTTCCCAGTCTACCTGCCTATTTCAGATTCAATTACTTTTCTTCCTAAGACTATCTGACTAATCATCTTCTTCTTCTTTTTTGTTTTTTTTTTTTGTAGTTTTAGCCTGGGTCAGGTTTGAACCCACCACCTCTGATATATGGGTCCAGGGTCCTACTCCTTTGAGCCACAGGAGCCGCCCACCTTGATTGCATCTCATCAACACCTCCAGTTTTCTAAATGCTTCGTCCTCTAACTGTAACTATCATGAATACAGCTAAGAGAGAATCCATCCAATACTCCATTTCTCCACTATTATACCCAGTTTGATGAAGGTAGTTAGAGAAAAACACGCAAATATATTCTACTGTCATCTCAATTTTATAATCTCCAATCTTAGAACTGTCAAGAGCAATCCATGTGCTAGCTCTTGAGTGGCTGCCTCTCCTGATCCCACTACAACCATACTCACTCTTAAGCAGATGGTTTTGTCATCTGTTTCATAGAGACTTTATGCTGCACTTTGTTCAACTTGGATTTTGTAACAGCGACACCACCTCTTATCCTGTTTCTTCCAGACTCTGGATGAGGTCACTCTCTTCATTTGAGGCTAATCATTTCCATGACTCTAGAACATTTTCTCATCATCATTCTCCTCTGTCATCAGTCATCTACATTTCTTGGGCTTTCTCACAGCAAAGTCAAAGCTATTTACAATAAAGCAAATCCTCTGACCCCAAAACCCTTAGTCAACTCTGCATTTTCCAGTATGATCGCCACTACTCACCAGTCACACCAGCCATATTTCAAGTGATCAACAGCTCCATGTGGCTACTTCTGGGGACATGTTACAAATAAATTCCCATGAAACGGAAACTAATCAATGTCCTCAGAGCTTTCTAATATGAACAGACAGATGGGGTAAAATGTTATACTAAGTTGGGTCATTTTTAAAACAACCTGATTAAAACTCTACTCTTATATTTCCCTGTAATAAAATTCAATGTGCTCTAAAAAGCAAAATGGGGGGATATGGAGTAGAGAGCCTAGGGTTAAAAGTGCAAGGCACTACGATAGAGCAATCTGGGGAAAACCCAAGCATCACTGCTGGCCCTGCATACTAAAAAGGATACTCACTAGACAGAACTAGAGTCTCAGCCCTAGGTCATATTTAGCAGTGATAATAAAAAGGCAAGACAGAAGTGCAGGAAACAAAATGTGTTAAAAGTTCCATCATGCAGTTAAAGATAAACTCCTCGTGTATTCATCCTTACCCTCCTTTTGAAGCTTTCCTCTGTGCTGTATTTTCTCATGCCTGAGACTCTAATAAAAACCTGTGAGGGACATAGAGGGGGAAAAAACTTTGTCTCTCCTTGTGGAGAGCTTGCTGGTGTTTGCCTTCCCAGGTCCCTCAGTTCAATGCAAATGGACTAAATAGATGTTATTCATTTGGTGTCCAGTTGCATCCACAGCTACTGGACAGGGCAGGTCCTCAACATTCCCACCACCATGAAAACTTCTATGGGAAGTACCAGGGTACATCCTCTAGTGTTGCCCTCCTTCTGTTCTTCTTTTCATGGCCAGGCTCTTAAAATAATACTTCACCCAAGTGCTCAAATCCTACACTGTTAATTTTTTATAGCCTTCACCTACTCCTTGATCCCCAAGCATTATCTAGCCAACAGCCTACAGACTCATCCAACTTGGCAAAATGACAATCAAATTGACTCTCCCATAACTAACCATGCCCAAACTGCTACTTCTCCTCCAAAGTCCTGTGTAAAGTCTCCACAAACTCAGCCACCCAACTTTGACATTTGAACTTATCTTCCAGCCCCAACATCACACCTCAGCCTTGATGGGTCAGACAGCCTGCCAGGCATTTCCTGCACAGTGTCTCTGTGTCTTCCTCTCCACCCTAATACCACCTCCCTGGTATTCATCACCTCTGGGCTAGATGATCACAATGGTCTCCTGACCTCCATACCTCTGGTCTCAGCTCCCTGTATCATCTCTTTCAACACCTGGAACAAGTTCTTTCTGAAATGCAAATCTGATCAAAAATCTTCCTTCTTAAAATCTGGATTCCTTATCATGAGATATGATAAATTCCAAAAATGATCTCTGCCTATCTTTGCAGCTGCTTTCCCAGCATCTCCATCAGCACTCCCCACAGAGCCCCCAAACCAACCTGAGATTCCAACTGAAAGAGAGCACTTGCTGAGAAAACACAGCTTTAAGGCTAGTCCCCAGCTCTTCCTTCCCACATGTCTGTGCCCCATGGGTCTTTTCTATGTGGAGATGATGGAACTGCCACTCCACCATCCCCAACAGACAGCTTAAAATGCCTCATGTATATCAGGACCTTCCATGCTGGAGCCACTGCTTCTCTTGTGCAGAATGTACCTTCCCTGCTCACATCCAGAATGTTGCTCCTAATTTTCAGTAGCTGTGTCAACACTAAACTGTTCAAATCCTTTCCAAAATTTATAGATCTGCCTTTTATGTAAGGATACAAAATATCCATGCCAGACAGTAAAACTTAAAAAAGTATCTCCTATCTAGTCCCTATAAATGTCAGGCAGATATTTAGTACAGGGTATATTAGGCTCTGTTACTGAATTGAGTTAAATTATTGGGAGGTTATACACTTGATAATTTTAGCCTGACCAAATGATTAATCCATTTTCTGCTCCAACATACCTGAGCAATATGACATCTCATAGTCCTTCTGGTAACATCCTATAACATCTCCTCCTATAACATCTTCAATAAATCTCTACTCCTATAACATTTCCTCCTATAACATCTTTCAATAAATTACACATATTATGCAAATTAAACAATGATACTAGTATTTTTTTAACTGGGAAGGGTATAATAATGGCATGCCTGGTAAACATAAGCATTAATATGTATTAATGTATTTCATGTGTGTTTAGGAAGAATGAAGGTAGGAAGAGAGTTAAATAAGATTCCTAATTAAAAATCTGTCTCTCCTGTGATTCTGATATGAAAAAAAAAATCCCTTTTGAATAGCACTGGCACAGACTGGCACACTATCACCATCAATAAGTTAGCTCATGTCACAAATGTATTAATGCCATAATAGATGGATCAATAGTCAAACTCATACTAGAAACTCTGCCAACCCCATCCTTCAATACCCTCTACAGAAAGTCTTGCAAGACGACTTTCAGAATTTGGTGACATGGGAAATTCCTCTGAGGAAAGATGGTACACTCCTGTATTCCCAGTTATGATAGTTATGAAGCTGTGTGCCTATTCTTACTTGGTGAACAGGAAGTTCACAACTGTTGCATTTTGCCTAAAACCCACTTTTTTTCTACCTAGTTTTGCCTGGGTTTAAAACTTATCTCCGACATTTGTTGCCCTAGAAACCTTGGGTTGAATATTTAAATTCTCTATGTCTCACATTTCCACATTTACATACAGTGTGGCTGATAATCATTACCTTGGAGGCCTCTTCTGAAAGCTCCCTGACACAAAATGCACAAGGTGTTGAGAACTGTGCCAGCCACACAGTGACAATCCCAGAATGATCAGCTGGTAACAGACATTCCTATTCTAGTACAAATGTCTTTGTGGTACATGCTGCTCTGATTCTTTAAAAAAAATAAATTATGGCAGGACCTGTGGCTCAAAGAGTAGGGTGCCGGCCCCATATCCCAGAGGTGGCATGTTCAAACCCAGCCCTGGCCAAAACCTGCAAAATAAATAAATAAATAAATTATAAATAATTATGCCTGGTTACAAGCCTCAACCCAAAAAGTATGGTTTTTTCATCAGAAAATAAAAGCATCTCATGCACTGTGTACATTTGAGATGGATTACACATGGAGCATTTTCCATGCTAAATGCCATCTTTTAAGACACATCCAAAATTATATTCATTTGTTCACTTATTCTTTCCAGAGGTTATCTGAGCCAAAGTTCAAAATATTGGAAACTATATTCATGCTATCTCCCCTTCCACGGCCCATCAAATCTTCCTTCTCCTAAATGAACTCCTCCATCTTCCCAGACACCAGGCCTTACTTATTCTTGGTGTCTGCCAACCTTCGCTCATGTCCAGTCAATCATTAGATTGATTCTGTCTCCTTCCAAAGACTCTTATTCACTTTGCTATTTCCATTGCCACAATCTTAAAGCCATGTTTGTGCTTTCGGTAATGAGCCTATTCAAGTCCCCTTTCATCCCATTCTTAGTGTTAGCACAAGTGTCTTTTTTATTTATTTAGGCACAGAGTCTCACTTTGTTGCCCCAAGCTAGAGTACTGTGTTATCAGCCAGCTCACAGCAAGCTCACACTTCTAAGTTCAAGTAACCCTCCTACCTCAGCCTCCCAAGTGTCCAAAACAACAGGGATCTGCCGCAAGGCCCAGCTACAAAGTGACGTCTTTTAAGGCAAAAGTGCTCATCTCACATACTTGCTTCATCCTATCAATGACTTACCATTTGGTAGAAAAAAGGGAATTACCCAGGTCTCAGTGAATAGCCTAGATCCCCCCATATTATCTAACCCCTGCTAACACCCAGCCCTACCCTACCCTAATCACATCCTACCCCTACTAACTACAGGCTTCTTTCCAGTTTTCAAGCAGATAGCTGTCCTAGCCTCAGGGTCCCATGTCTGTACTTCACATGTTCTGTTACCTAGTGTGAGTCCACTCACACCATAGGTCTCCACTTAAACAACATTTCCTCTTTTTTTGAGACAGAGCCTCAAGCTGTCACCCTGGGTAGGGTGCTGTGGCATCACAGCTCACAGCAACCTCCAACTCCTGGGCTCAAGCGATTCTCCTGCCTCTGCCTCCCAAGTAGCTGGGACTACAGGCGCCCGCCACAATGTCTGGCTATTTTTTGGTTGCAGTCATTGTTGTTTGGTGGCCTGGGTTGGATTCTAACCAGCCAGCTCAGGTGTATGTGAGCCGCTTGAACCACAGGCACCAAGCCAACAACATTCCCTCTTAAGAACAGTCTTCCTGGCTTGACGTCCATAGCACAGTGGTTACAGCACAGGCCACAAACACCAAGACTGGTGGGCGGATTTGAACCCAGCCCAGGCCAGATAAACAATGACACCTGCAACAAAAATAATAGCCGGACGTTGTGGTGGGCACCTGTAGTCCCAGCTACTTGGGAGGCTGACGCAAGAGAATTGCTTAAGCCCAAGAGTTTGAGGTTGCTCTGAGCTCAGCATTCTTCTGAGGGTGACAAAATGAGACTCTGTCTCAAAAAAAAAAAAAAAAAAAGAAAGAACAGTCTTCCTGTTAGCGTCCAGAATTTTTCCTGTAGAGCAGGAATCAAAATGTAGTAACTGGGTAATTAGTTGTTTCCTCTGTCTCCTCAACTAGAACATAAGCAGAGACATCCAGGAGGGCAGGGTCTACGTGTTCATGGTTCACTGTTAGATCCTTTGCCATTTTGTACATAGGGAAGTTTTTTGTTTTTTTTTCTTGATTGTGAAAAAAACCACATAGTATAAAACCTTCCATTTTAAACACTTGTTAAGGTACAGTTATGTTAACTATAGTCTCATTATTGTACAACGGATCTCTAAAACTTTTTCATTTTTTAAAACTGAAACCATTAAATAATTCCCCATTTTCCTTTCTCACGGCCCTAGGCAACCACAATTCTACTCTCTGTTTCCAGGAGTTTGATTCTTCAGATGCCTCATCAAGTGGAATCAGTGTTTGTGTTTGACTAATTAGCTTGTGTCACTTAACATAGTGTTTTCTACATTTATTCATGCTATAACATAAGGCAAAATTTCCTTTTTTAAGACTGAATAATACTCCCTTCTACATATGTACCACATTTTCTTTATCCATTGATGGACATGTAGCTTATGTCCACCTCTCAGCTATTATGAATAATACTGCAATAAACATGAGTGTCCAAATACCTCTTCAAGGTCTTACTTGCAGCTATTTTGGATCTATACCCAGAAGTGGGATTGCTGTGTCATATGATACCTCTAATTTTCATTTTCATGGAATGTCCATACTGTTTTCCATTAACAGCTCTAACATTTTATGTTCCTGCACACAATGCACAAGGGTTTAAATTTCTCCATATCCTCATCGATACCTCTTAATTTCTTGTGATGACAGTGGACATTCTTAAGGGTCTGAGATGGTTTACAGGTAATAAGCATTAGTTAGTATCTAGATGTACTGAGGCAACAAAAATGAATAAAGCAAGGTCTCTATCCTCAAAGAGTTCATAGAGTCATAGCAGGAAAGAATAATATACACATAATATAGATGACAGACAGAAAAATTACCAACTTCCCTCTACAGTATGTTGAGAGTCAGGAGTAGAATGTAAATTAGACACATATGTTGGGAGTTATCAAAATAAAATATAATAAATCTAATTATGTAAATATCATTCTTACACAAAACTGGTGTTCCAGAAATTCCAGATTTCTTAATGTAGTGAAGTCTATTTCTACTAACAGAACACATTGGTCTATACATTTGACAACATACTGAATTGTGTCCCTATTCTACAAAGATTAAATGCTCATATGAAACTACCAAAGAGTAAGTTCAAAAATTTAGATAACAATAGCCAAATACTCACCACATTTTCTTTTATACCTTTGAGGACCTACAGAGGAGCACATGCCTGGAAACATTATTAAGATCAACTTATAATTTATAGCCTCAAAAATATCTAGTTTAGTCATATATGTTGTTACTTCTGAGAAAAGCGTTCTACACACAGACCTGGTAAAGATATTCACACACTCTTCAGCAGGCAGGCATGCAATTTAATTGTCTCTAGTCTAAACATGAAATTAAACCACAAACTAAATATAGTTGTCATTGTTGTTTGTAGCAGGCTCCAGCCAGGTTGCAACACGGTGTATGTGGCCAGTGCCCTATCAGTGAGCTACAGGCATGGAGTCTGTAAAGATGTTTTTATTTCTACTTACATTACATCAATTAATATTCAAGATGTCTATCTCCTTTATCAAATTAAATATTAGTCAAGACTTGTATTTCTTTGTACTGTGAAGATATGTCAGTGTTTTAACTAATGGGCCAGTTTTTTCTACTTGAGACACAAGTGGTAAAATCACGCATTTTCAAAATTTAGGAAGATTTACTGTTTAATCCAGAGAAAAAAGTCCAAATTACCCATTGTATGCTTATATGCATCATATGTTTATGATTTAAAGCGCCCCCCCAAAAATTTTTCTTTAGATTTTCTTAGTGTAGTTTACATTTACCATTGAACTTCCATGAAAAAACTGATACTAATCATGTTGACGTAACATTAAATGGCCATGCATAGCCCCAAGGAAGAAATAACAGATCACATATTTTCATATACATGTTAAGAATGAACTTATAGCATCAACTAATACGAGAAGTGAATTACATCAATATTTCCTTTTTTTTTTGTGTGGGTGTGAGATAGAATCTCACTCTGTCACTGGGGTAGAGTGTCATGGCATTTTGACTGACAGCAACCTCAAACTCTTGGGCTCATGCAATCTTCTTGCCTAAGCCTTCCAAGTAGCTGGGACTACAGGCACCTGTCACAATGTTCAGAATTTTTTAATTTAGTAGATGGGGGGGTCTCACTCTTTTGCTCAGGCTGGTCTAGAATACATAAGGTCAAGCAATCCACCCACCGCCACCTCCCACAGTGCTAAGATTACAGGTGTGACCTACTGCCCTGCCCACTTTTGAATAATTTTAAATATTTTCAATGCAAAGCATCCATGAATATACTAATAATTATACATGTCAAAACATAAAAGTTATTGCTCTTTCACAATATGACATGAAATTATCCAGCCTTCACATTTTTCTCAACAGTAACTACTTGAAGTTAGTGTAAAGTCTGGAAATGTCCTTTAGTTTTTACTTGTGTGAATTCTCAGAGGCACTTAGGGTTCAGTTTTAATCAAATACTTGTGCAGATTTATTGCACCTGTTAAATATTTGTCTTTGTACGAACTCCCTAATGATGTCCAAGTTGTGTATTTGGGATAAAACTCTTTTCACTGGTATTATATCTATAGGGTTTCTGTAGTATAAATGTTCAGATATTTTTACATTTGTAGAGTTTCTCTTCCATATAAATTTCCTGATATTGTCTAAGGCCTGAACTTTAAGAATATGCTGCCAGTCTTTACATACTTATGGTTTCTTTGTGATATGCATTTTCTGATGTTGAATGAGCCTTGAAAGACAGTTAAGCATTCTGCTACATTCCTTGAATTTTTAGGGCTTCTCCTCAATATTAGGGATTTTTTGATGTGAAGTAAGCTATAAAAAGATATGGCCAAATTGTTCATATTAGTATTGTTTCTCTTTAGTATGAATCTTGTGATGTCTATAAAACTAAAGTGAGAGTTAAAGGCCTCCCCACAAACATCACATTTGTAGGGATTCTCTCCGGTGTGAATTCTCTGATGTTGTGTAAGGTTTTAGCATTTGTTAAAGTCTTTGCCACATTCTTTACAATTATAGTGTTTCTCTCCACGATGAATTCTTTTTTGTCCAGAAAGGTGTGAGTACTGGTGTACTGGTTAGAGACTTTGCCACATTCTTGGCATTTGTAGGGTTTCATTCCAGAATGAATTCTTTGATGCCTAGAAAGGATTGGGTACTGGTTAAAGGCTTTGCCACATTCTTGGCATTTGTAGGGTTTCTCTCCAGAATGAATTCTCTTATGTATTGTAAGTACTGAGCCCCATTTAAAGACTTTACCACAATCTTCACACTTGTAGGGTTTCTCTCCAGTGTGAATTCTCAGATGTCATTTAAGTTTACAGCACTGCTTAAAGGCTTTTCCACATTCTTCATATTTGTAGGTTTTCTCTTCAGTTTGACTTCTCTTGTGAGCTTTAAGATGCAAGCACCAGTTAAAAACTTTGTCACATTCTTCATATTTGTAGGGTTTTCTCTCCAGCATGAATTCTCCTATGTGATGTACGATCTGAGCATGATTTTAAGGCTTTTCCACATTCCTCACATTTCCTCCGGTATGAATTCTGTTATGTGCTGCAAAAACTGAGCACCAGTTAAAGGCTTTGCCACATTCCTCACATTTGTAAGGTTTCTCTCCAGTATGAATTCTCTTGTGTGCTATAAGATATGAGCACCATTTAAAGACTTTGCAACATTCCTCATATTTGTAAGGTTTCTCTCCAGTATGAATTCTCTTATATACTGTAAAAGCTGAGAACTTGTTAAAGGATTTACCACATTCTTCACATTTGTAGGGTTTCTCTCCAGCATGAGTTCTCTGGTGTTTTGTAAGTGTTGAGCCCCATTTAAATACTTTCCCACATTAGGCTCAGGCTCAGAGACCTTGGATGAGTGATCTAGTGACTCTGAGCAGTTCCAAAGGCAATGACAAAGACTCTGGGGAAGAGCAACACTATCAGTGATTGGCACTAATAGGGCTGCCTTGCAGCCTGGGCCCTCAGACACCAGTTTTGGAGTACCTAATGAGCAGGCAGCCACTTCTGGAGAGATCACAGTGACAAGTGCTTTCCTGGGAAAGCTTCTGCTTAGCCAAGGTTAGCGGTTTAAAGTGTCTTTTAAGTGGGCTGAGGGGAGATACATGCTCTCAGCCCTGCAGGGATTGAGGACAAAGAAGTCAGCAGAAGCCTCCAATCTCTTTCTCATATGCTGTATAAGAATTGTGATTAGCATCTCATATACCAGAAGATCACTTGTTAGGCAGACAATATTCAGCAAAATATATATACTGCTTTGTTTTGCTTCTTTTTCTTTTCTACTTAAACATTTTCACCCTAGATTGCTTTTTTTCCCCACTTCTTTCTTCATTTTTCTACTTTAAATATAATTTTCCATTGTGACATTCTTTAATAAGAAGAATTTCATTGTGCTAGTGTTTCTACCTCTGTTATTTGGTTGTTTCCCCAATTTTATCTTGTAAAGTTTTCAGTTTGCATGCTTTGGTTTGATTTATAGTATTTGCGTCTTTCCTCTCTATTTGGTGGGGGGGGGGTACCACATCTGCATCAATAGACAAAAGGTGCTGACCTCAAGGGAAACATCTAACCCAGAACCCCTAGAAGTTGGGGTTCTTTAAGGTGTGGGTCAAAGTATCCTACTCTACTCCTTTGTTCCTCCTTTCTTCCTCTTCTGTACTGCTCTTCTTTTTGTCCATATTCCCTTTTACTCACCTCCATTCCTTTCTCTCTTTTTTCTTTTTCTAAAAATCTTTTTTCTTTTCTTGCTCTTCAATCTTCTGATCCTTTTAGTCCTGTACCAAAAGGACTCATCAAAACCTCGGACCAGAAACTCAGTAACTTCAAGAGCAAGAGGAAGTGAAAGGAAAATTAGGGCAAGAAAATAGATAAAAGATAACACTCATGAGGGAGAAACAGCAGGAAAATCCTGGCAACATGGAAACACTGTCCAGAGCAACCCCAGCCCACAAGAGACCATGAGGCAGCTACTGTAGAGGATTTCACCTATAAATAAATGTTAGAAATGACAGAAGGGGAATTTAAAATACAGATGATGAAAACAATTAAAGGAAATTTCTGAGAAAGTCAAAAATAACCAAAAGGAAATCCAAAAACAGAATCAAATTAGAGATGAATGACATGAAGACTAAAGAAAGAGTATAGCAGAGATTCAGGAATTCAAGAATTCAACTGGGGAACTTAGAGATGAAATAGAAAATATCAACAACAGATTAAACCATGCAGAAGAAATAATCACAGAGGTAGAGGACAAAGCTTTTGAGATAACTCAGATAGTTAAAGAGGCAGAAAAAAGAGAGAGAAAGCAGAATGTTCACTGACAGAATTATGGGACTTTAAGAAGCATTCAAAGATATGAGTTAATAGGTATCCCAGAAGGAGAAGTTGAATGCCAAGAGGAATGGAAGCCATACTAGAGAATATTATAAATAAATATTTCCCAAATATCACCAAAGATTCTGACACACTCCTTTCAGAGGGATATCGGACCCCAGGTTGCCTCAACTCAAATAGAGCTTCTCCAAGACACATTGTGATGAACCTGTCTAAAGTCAAGACAAAAGGAAAGATTTTGCAAGCTGCCAAGAGTAAGCACCAATTGATCTACAGGGGAAAATCCATCAGGATGACTGCAGATTTCTCTAATGAAACTTTCTAGCCAGAAGACAATAGTCATATATCTTTAATCTACTTAAACAGAACAATTTCCAGACCAGAATTCTATATCCTGCTAAGCTAAGCTTTAAAATTGACAGAGAATTCAAATCATTTACCGATATGAAAACATTGAGGAAAATTGCCACAACAAGGCTAGTTCTATGGAAAATACTTCAACCCGTTCTACACACTGACCATCACAATGGGCCACCAGCAAAGAAAGTGCCCAGAAATTAAAGGACAGAACCTAGCTTCCCAATGATGCAAAAGATAAACCTAAGCAAGGTACTTTCACATAATCAGATGAGTAGAGTGCTGCGACACTTATGAATTATTTCAATAAGTGTTAATGGCTTGATTCCCCACTGAACAGGCATAGACTGGCTAATTAGAGTAAAAACACAAGCCATCCATCTGCTGTCTGAAGGAAACACACCTAGCCTCTGAAGATAAATTGAAACCCAGAGTTAAGGGTTGAAGACAATTTTCCAGGCAAACGAAATTCAGAAGAAAAGAGAGGTTGCAATCTTATTTTCAGATACAAGTGGATTTAAAGCAACTAAAGTGAAAAAAGACAAAAATGGACACTTCTTATAGGTCAAGGAAAAATACAACGAGAAGATATTTCAATTCTAAATATTTATGTACCCAACTTAAATGCACCCAGTTTCTTAAAATGGACCTTACTTAGTCTGAGCAATATGATATCTTATAACACCATAAGAACAGGAGACTTGAACTTTTCTCTTGAGGACTTACAAATGTCTAGCACACACATGAAAAAAATGATCATCATCCCCAATCATGACAGAATTTTATAGATCTTGTCCAGTGACCTATTATAACTGTGTAAGATAAAACATGGAAAGGCTGGACACCACATTTCAATTATGTTGGGAATTACTGAATACTTTGTACCAATCTTAGGGCAGGATAAGGAGTAACTCACACAAAGTGAGATTCCCAGAGCAGTGCACCATACCGTGCTATGAGCACTTAGTAATTGCTCAGTAAACATTGCATTAATGCACAAGTACATGTGGTTTTCCAAAGGAAATGTATTCAGACACTGCTACCTTTTCTAGCCACAGTAAACATTAACATGCCAGCAGAGAATGTAGCATTACAGATCGGTGATTGATGGTCTTCCCTGTGGAATATAAATATGTTGTTGTGATAAATGTTGGCATAAGGGACTCTGTCTGGGGGCAACATCAGCATTGATAGGGGAATTGTTAAAGAGGCCAATTGATAGACCCCTCCTACACCTGCAGATCACATTTCATGAGCAGAGCCCAGAATACCACAAGATTTCTATGCTCATTGAATTGTCAAAGATGATTTTTAGCTAAGTGGCTCTCAGCCCAGGCTTCCAATTAGAATCACATAGCCACTTTGTAAAAACACCATCACCTGTGCCCTCCCCACAGTTTCTGTCTATTAAGCTGGTGGAGGCATCCACATGACTTTAATTAAGTGCTCCACTTGTTAGTAGGTGGGGCCAAGGTCAAGCACAAGTACTCTGAGGTACATTCCTGAGAGTTGAATTCATCCTTCATTCCAGAGGGAGATATGAGGATCTGCTCTGCTTTGCTGTGGTGGGAGCCCATCAGTGTGGTCCATATGCTCATTGCTGATAGTAGAAAGTGCTGGTATGTGTGGGAAGGAGGGGGGACACCTGAGGGTAGGAAAGAAGAAACTCACATTTTGGTCTCCATGAGGAGTTCATCATACCTGATGCTTTCTATTAAAAAGGAGAAGGGAGTGTAGTTTTTTCTTGTCTTGCAGGCCCTCATTCCTGTAAATGTTGTAAAATCAAGTAAAAAGGTTATGTTGACTCCTTTCAAGGTTATTCTCTATAATTCTAATTTGTCTAGGCAATCTCACCTGAAAAGAATTCCCAGACTAGGAAAAGGAGAGGAAGACATGGCTGGTTCTCAGATAAATATATCAAAGGTGAGGGGCTGTGTTTACTATTGGAATGTCATGTGGAACTTACAAGGTTAGACTTTGCAAATCCTTCCTCCTTTACTTTTGATACTTTTACTAATGAGTTTGTTTTCACTCCCTTTTTGCTTTTTATTATAATAATCAAGGAGCCCTGTAAAATCCTTCCCCTCCATGTTCCAGAGCATTCTCTATGTCCAAATGCTATACATGCCATGGGCAAGTTTCCCAATAAATGTACAACCTGTAATATTGAAGATGTTCATTATTTGCACATCTTTGTTTACAGGACAAAATATATGTGAATCTTTTTTTACAGGAAAACATAGAATAGTGAGAAGTGTAAATGTGCAAGACTCCTACTGGGGATTTGGTCTGATCTTGGGATATGAGTGAATAAGGGGAACATGTTCTGTTCAGGTTCCATCTGGATGCTCCATTAGAATCTACGCAGAACAGGATTAAGAAAATACAGACAGTGAATGCATTAATTGCCCAAGGTAACTCAGAGAGTTCTGAAAAGGGGAAAAATAAGAATAGACCTTCTCTTTAGGATACTAAAGATAAACCATTTGAATAAACTATTAGAGATTACAGAAAATGGAAGCTATCTGTAGCATGAACTTTGCATAAAACTAGTATTTTTTTCTTTCTTTCTTCCTTTCCTGTTTTTTTTTTTTTTTTTTTTTTTTGAGACAGAGTCTCAAGCTGTCACCCTTGGTAGAGTGCTGTGGCATTACAGCTCACAGCTACCTCAAACTCTTGGGCTTAAGTGATTCTCTTGCCTCAGCCTCCCAAGTAGATGGGACTACAGGTGCATATCACAACGCCTGGCTATTTTGTTGCTTGTCATTGTTGTTTGGTGGGCCTGGGCTTGATTCGAACCTGTGAGCTCTGGTGTATGTGGCTGGTGCCCTAGCTGCTGAGCTACAAGTGCTGAGCCGTAACTAGTACTTTTTATTACTGTTTTTGGTTACTACTATCACATCAGTGATGTAGTATTCTCCTGTGTTTAGTGGTACCTAATACAAATTGGCCCATGACAGTAGATGTTAATTTCATTTAGTTGGTTAAGTTGCTCTCTAATTACTTCACTATAAAGTTAATTATTTTTTCTCTTTATTATTAATAAATGTCATTGGTGAGATTTGCTGACTGATGTTCTCAAACTATCACATTTAATCTAGGAGCTTCAATTCTTATTTCTTCTTTGCTTGCAGATTGCTTTGATAAATGAATTCTAACATTTTTATTCACTGGTGAGATAAAACCAAAGTCTGCCACTTCCTGGATCCTTAATATTCATAATATTAAGGATCCTTAATATAACATAATATTCTCTTTGGGCCAGAAGTTTTGACTTTATTGGTGCAGTGTTTTGAAATGCAGAAAACTTAACCTCACCCCAGGTCTGCTGAGTCAGAAACGGCATTTTAAAAGGATCTCCAATTCATTATTGTACAAATTAAATTTGGGAAGATACTTTTAATTCATCATTTTTATCTATATAAGAAATACTCTCTTCTTTCTATATGCTATAAATACAGTATTCAAAATTTCTATGTCTGGATGCTCTTATTTTGTTATTATCCAGAAAGATATTATGTATATGCTAGTTTAATGAATCTCGTATCATCCTTATTCTTCAGAATTAGAAAATGCTTTCAATAATTTTTTTTTAACTTTGTAAGCATTAATTTTTTTTTTCACCCTCAGTAGAGTGCCCTGGTGTCACAGCTCATAGCAACCTCAAACTCTTTGACTCAAGTGATCAGACTATTTTCTTGAATAAACATCACTTTTTTTTTTTTTAATAAATCTTATGGATAATCCCAGTCACTCACATGTTAGAAACAGTTCTTATAACTTTCATATTCCCTGTGAAATTAAGAACTCTTTTTATGATCAGTTGGTAAATATGTGTCTTTTTCAGGAACTGTTGACATTCTGGGATGTGGCTATAGAATTCTCTCCAGAGGAGTGGGCCTGCCTGGACACTGCTCAGAGGAATTTGTACGGGGATGTGATGATAGAGAACTACAGAATCCTGGTCTCCCTGGGTGAGGATAACATCAATACACTATTCCTATTCCACACTAGGGGTATCACATTCTTTTCCTGTGGATTGCTTCTGGAGAGTTTCTGCTTCACATGAAAATGTTTTATATCTAAGCTTTTGAAGAAATTTGGAGGTTTGTTGATTAAAAACTAAAAAAAAATTAGATTCTTGTCTTGAAATAAGCCTTCCCCTTTCTGGAGCTGATTCTGTATCCTTCACTCTAGTGGTAACTCTAGAAAATCTAGAAATGGTCTGCACCTTAGAATCCAGTTTCCACCACTGATTATTGATTCAGTGGTAGTGGAAAGAGAAGCTCAGGAGCTATCAATTTGAAATATTTTGTTATTATTCTAAAGGGTCTATCAGTAAATAATATTTTGGGAAACAATTTTGTAGAACTTTGTACAATCTTCTCTTTTCTTTACTCAGGACAGTACTATAACGGTAATTGGATAATCCACAGCAAAATTCATACAAATTCTTTCTAATAAAACAGGACTTGCTGCCTGTAAGCCAGACCTGATCACATGTCTGGAGCAAAGAAGAGAGCCCTGGAATGTGAAGAGAGAGGAGACAACAGCTAAACACCCAGGTGGGTGAGAGAGAATGAGTGAGATAGCACAGCTGAGAGGGCCAAAGGTTGAGAAGAAAGCCAGTCTTTAAAAAGTGGTTTGGAAATCTCTGATTAATTAGAAATTATTTAGAGAGGGTTGAGTATGCCTTTTTTCTCTCACAGAGGAGCATCTTCTGTCCCGTGCTCTTCAATTTTCTAAGAACTCTACTGCCCCCTGCAATAATCATCCTTAGAATTTAGTTGAAAACTAAACATATTTTCCTGGGTTATAAGGGACTGAATGATCTGATAGCACTTTCATTGATTTGGAGGATATGGGAACACCTGCACATATTTTTGAAGAGCTGTATGTTAAACCATATGTATATATATATATATGTTTTTGAGACATGGTCTTGCTTTGTTTCCCCAGCTGGAGTCTAAAGGCTGATTGATCATAGCTCACTGCAATCTCTAACTCCTGTGTTTAAGTGATCCTCTCACCTCAGCCTCCTTAATAGCCACAACTACAGGCATGCAGGGCAATGCCCAGCTAATAATAATAGTAATTACCATTATTATTATCATCGTTTTGGGGATGAGTTCTCATTACATTGCTAAGGCTAATTTCAAAATCCTCATCTCTACTGATCCTCCTGCTTTGACCTAGAAATTTCTGGGATTACAGACTGAGCCACCATGCCCAGCTCCATTTCTAAATTTTTTTTTTTTTCTTCATGTCTGACATGTGTGAAGGGAATGGAAGAAATATTGAGAGTTGTTTAATAAATCCAGGTTTTTTGTTTTCTTCCCTACAGTTTTTAATTCTAAGGAGGATTCAGGTGATTTTACAGAAATTCAGACTCACTAATTTTACAAAAACACATAGTTTTTAAAAAACATAGTACAATTTAATGTGTCTGTATTTTCAACTACTTGGGAGGTTGAGGCAGCTGAACCACTTGAGCCCAAGAATGTGAGGTTGCTGCAAACTATAATAATACCACGGTACTCTACCTGGGGTGACAGAATTGAACTCTGTGTCAAAAAACATCTAACATTATTTTACTGCTAAATATTCTTTTCTCTAGTATAAAATAATCTTAGAAATTTAGATCCTCTCTGCCCAAATTTCTCAACTGTAATATAGTTTATTATCTACTCACCTCATATAATTCTTAAGTATACTATGTCATTGAGAAGCTTAGAATTGTCAACTATATATTATACTTCCAATTGATACCTAACATTTTGATAACTTTTATTTCATAATTTTCCTCTGTGCAGTAAATTATCAGAAATATGTCATTTGTATGTATGTATATATAAATGTGTGTGCATATGTATATTATAAAAATTTGTTATTTGTTATTTGTTTTTTCACTGCATTTATTACTTACAATGTAATTTGATATGTATGTACATTGTGAAACAATACACTCAAGGTAGTAAACGCATCCATCATCTTACATATTAACTATTTATAGTGAGAACCGTTAAGGTCTACTGTCTTAGCAAATTTTAAGCCTACAAAATATTGTAATTTTTTTTGCCTTATTATATTATTAACTGTAAACATGGTGGTGTACATCAGTTTTCCAAGATTTATTCATCTTACAAGTAAAAGTCGCTACCCTTGGTCGTCATTGCCAAACTTTTTCTGCCTCCTAGCCCTGGCAACTGCTGTCGTAGTCTTTTCTTCTGTGAGTTCAACTTTTTAATGTTACCTAGAGCAGTGTTTCTCTTTCCGTGCCAGCCGTAAGCTACTTAGCATAATGTGCACCAGATCCATCTCTGTTGTTGATGTTGCAAGATATTCATCATTTTTATGGCTGAACAATAGTCTATGGTGAGTGTGCACTCATACTTTTGTTCCTCCTGAACAGCCGTTTTAGTAGTTTTCATTTTCTTGGCAATTGTGCATAATGCTGGAAGAAACATGGGGTGAAGTTTTTTTTTCGAGATACTTATTTTTATTTCATCTCATTAAATATTCATAAGTGAGATTACTTGGCTAATATGGTGGTTATATATTTTTAACTTTTTATTTTTATTTTTATTTTTTTCCATTCTTGAGATATTTTATTAAGAAGGATGTGTTTCAACTCCATCTAGGTAAACATAAAAACTGTAAAGTCTCCATCTTTTCTTAGGGCTGAATAGTAGTCCATGGTATACCTATACCACAGTTTGTTAATCCA
>CAUYRH010124773.1:0-29664 GCA_963574655.1 Perodicticus potto | reverse complement strand
AGCCAGAAAACCAGCACAGTTCAGCAACAGTCTGTGCCCGTCCACACCCCTCAAGAAAATCTCCAAGAATCTGGACTCCATAGGGGACAGGCCTCCAGACCTCGGGGTGAGAGTGGAGGGGAACACCAGGAACTCTGACTTGCAGGTAGAGAGTATATACAGTTTTATGCCTGGCTGGAGAGCACCATGGCACCCAAGAAGGGGAAGGAGGTTTGGTTTTTAGAAGGTCTCTCCCGTGGGGTAGAATGGGAGGATGTCCGGAATCTGCTGGCTTGTTTGTATGGAGGTATGGCGTATACTGAGAACCTCCTTCATGGGGGAGGGGACTCCCGTCTGCTTGGTGATGTGCTCTGTACCTTTTTGTTTGTGTCCTCAGGGTCTCAGGTCTCCCCAGCAGGGTTGATGTGCACTCTTCCATCTTTTCTTTTGGCTCAGATCCAAACCATCGGCTTTCTTGCTGAGTTTTTGTCCTTTAATGCTCCTTTTTGACAGGAACCTCTGTGGAAAGCTGGCTACAGATCGCCATCTTGGCTCCTCCCCCGCTTTTACATTTACTTTTTAGTATTTTTAGGCTTTCTAATCCTTTTAAATATTTCCTGGTAAATTATTGCATTAAACCAATTATAAGCATTCTTTCTGTTTTTATATTTTGTCTTAGTTTATTTTGCTTCCCACAAATTGTTTAAACTTACCCTTGCTTTAACCCTAGTCCTCTTAAGCTTATGTTGTGTCATTCTACTTTGTACCTCTCAGTTTTTATAGTTAACATGGTTTTTATCTGTTTCTAGACTTCGTCAGGTATTATAGAGAGAATGCACTTGTTTGGTTTTGGTTTTACTTACTTTTAATTCCCTTTGGAAGCTATCTTCTTTTTAATTCAATTAGCTATCAATTTAAACTAAACAACAAAGATTTCATTATTCATCATTTGATCCTCTTTTCTGGGAAACTTTTGCTGTTTTTTGTTTTTCTCTTTTCTTGCTTCCGTTTTTCATTGATTTAACTTGCTACTCAATTTACTTATTTCCATCTGCTTTTATTATAATAGTTTTCCTAATCTCCAACTCCTATCACAAACAAATCTTACCTTATTTTCTTCCTTACTTATTTTTTCAATAGAAACATATTAATTTAGGATTTTGTACTGTTTTGAACTGCATCTTTTTTTTCAGGTCTGTCTTTCAAGATCGAATTTCTTTGTGAAGCAACTTTTGAAGCCTGGACCTGTCCATTAGTGGATGATCAAATTTCTTAAGATTGAAAATCTGTGAAGGTCTTTACATTTGGATAATAATTTGGCTGGACAAAAATCCAAATTACTCAGCTTTGTATTCTATGATTTGTGCACGGTTTTTCATTATAATGAAAGAAAAAAATAGTCTTTATTCATTTACGCAATATTTTTCACATGACATTTATAACCTAGCTCCTTGCAGGGTGCTTGCTTTTTCTTTTGTAGTTAAAATATTTGATGATGCATGTTGATCTCAGTTATTTTAAATGGTTCCTAAATATTGCTTTATATATACATTCAACTATTTCTTCTAGGGGGATCTTTTTTTAATCCAATTTTTGAATTTTTGCTCATTATGGTTTGCTCACTTCTTCCACACATCTATTCAAAGCATCTATGGCATGCAGGCAGCACTCTCGATTCTTTCCTTCCTTCTCTCTCCCAGAGTGCTCCACATCTTCCTTTCATCTTTCCATATCTTTTTTCAGGCTCTGTGTATTTTTCCCTAATTCATTTTTTTCTCTTTGTCCATTGAGTTTCCTGTAGCATCCAATTCCACATTTTACCTGTACTGTAAGTTTTTACTCCTCCCACCCCTTCCTCCCATCATGAGCTCTTCTGAAATAGACATAATGTCTTTCTTCCACATTTAAGAAATAGATTACAACCATTTTCTAAATCCTGTTTTGATTCTTGTTTCATCTCACGGTTTACTGATTCTGTACCCTCAGCCCCTCCCCACCCTGCCCCCAGGTTCTTAATATATCTTTCTTTTCTCATACTGCCAAACATTTTTAATAGCTCAATGTCACTTTTCCCCCTTTTACTCATTTTTCCTTGAGTTTCTCATGATGATCTGGCTGCTATTTCTGAAACCTTGGCTTTAGACCAGTGTTTTTCAACCTTTTTTATCTCACGGCACAGTTGAACCTATAGTTAAACTTCCACGACAAAACTTAAATTACGTTGATCAAAAAAGAGAGTAAAAAAAAAGAATATACTTACTGTGCTTGGAACTTTTTTCTTTATTAAATCATAACTGTGTACATTGATGCATTTATGGGGTACAGTGTACTGATTTGATATACAAAGGAATTTTTTTTTTGAAAGTACTTCAATGATCTTTAAAATGTGTCAGGCTTTGGACTATCTTATTGGTATTTAAACAGGCCTTAAAATTGGAAAGCTCATAGCTTCTCACTCTGCCTTCCTCCTGGAAGTTCGTACACTGTGACTCTTGAGCATATTCTTTCTTAAATAAGATACTTCTGTATTGGAGTGACCATTTCGAATTAAAGATTCGAAAGTATTTATGTCAGTCAAGGTAAAGCCCCATTCCCACTGAGATGGGTGGGTTAATTTATTGGTAACTTGCTTGCCATGGACTCCTGCTGGTTGGCAGTTTAAAGAGCACATGCTTCCTGCATCTCATTTATGTAGCTTAAATGGTCACCTGTTTTGAACTGATTTGAGGAAGAAGAAAGATTGGATTCATTGGCAAGTCATGGATCACTTATGTAAGCTCTAATGCTACCAGTCTCCCTAGCAAAATGGATGCTATTAACATTTAAGTATGACACCAAACCATGTATTTTTCATTTACTATTTCCTTCAAACCTGTTTCCCAGTTCTTATGCTGTGATTCCAAGAAATGCATACTTTAATAATAAAGACTTGATTTTCCCTTTGCATGAAAACATTCTAAACACCAATAGCCTTATGAAATTGTAGGAGAGGGAATATCAAAGTCCATTAAATGAAAGTATTATGTATGGTTACCCAAGAATTTGCACACAAAAACTCTGCTGAAGCTAATGGCATTTATGGACTTAAGTTTTCCAAACAATGAGTTGAAAAATACACCCTCAGGAATTGTTTATGCCAACATGGTCCAACTATTTATAATCACAAGTGGAGTTTCTGCAAAGGTCTGTGCCAGGCACTACAGTCCTGGCAAACGTCCCTCCCTATTTGCAAGAACTCTACTGTTTTGGGTTGGAAGTGAAGCATGAGTTCAAAGAAATACTTGCAGCTTTTTCCTAGCCTGGGTTAAATTCAAAGTGAAAGAACAAACATATAAGAGGACAAAGGGTATAGGAAATCACAGCACAGGCAGCCCTGCCTTATTTTTTGTAAAAAGGATTAATACGGGTGGCCCTGCAGTAAAGTTGATCGCCTGTGATCAGGGAGTAGCATAATTGTAATCCCTTTACTATACCGCTGAGTTGATTGATTAAATTGAAAGTTGTGAGTCCAGTGCCCCTAGAGCATCTTGGAACCTTCCCGAGTTTGTGCATATTCATACAGTCCTAATGACCTTCCATTGGAAGGAAAAAATGCATACTACCTGCAGGGAACACATGAAGAAAGACTTGGGAGGAAAGGAAACTTTTTCACAACCACCAGCCAGAGTTTAATTAAACTCGCTCTAACATTAGAAGCTTGCCTCAATTTAAGAGCAAAATGTACCAGGTTTTCCTCTCATGGAGCTCCCGGGTCTTGCAGCTCAAGTGGAAAGAACAATGGAAAGCAGAAGGCTTTCTCTTTACATCTGGCTCCTTGAACTGAGGAAAAGAGGTTTTCTGGAGGGTTTTGCTGGCGGGACAGTTAGTGTTTACAGATGTGAGTGGCTTTCAGTCATTGAATGTAAATTGCATTTGCTTTGTTGCACACCCTGGGAAAACCAAGAGGAGGAAGAGGAATAATGTTTCTTTATCCGCCCACCCACATTGAGATTCAAGGCACAGTCTTTTCAGGTTTATTGGGTCCCTAAGCAACCTTTGAAGAGATCTGTACATCTGTCCAGTTGTCTGTACTCCAGCAGACGTAGATTCCTTTGGCTTTGCTTTTCGAGTCTCTGGTTCCACCTTTGGCCCATTGACTGAAATTTTTAGTAAACACTTCTTACTTTCGGACTTCAGTAGCTGTCCAGCTCCTGGGCTAATTCTGCTTCCCTCTTGAACTTTGATCTGTATTCCGAAGGCGAGCTCATCAGAAAAAATGTTGAGACTAAAAGCCAAAAAAAAAAAACTAAAGCAGGAAGGTGTAAGAGAGCAGGTTCATGCTGGAATACTGAATCCCAATAGCAGACATCAGAGCAGCGTAGGAGCTGAAAGGGAGCATTTTTGTAGTGAGAGAAACTGTAATCTAGGTTTCCTTTGAGCCAAGAAAGAAAGAGTGGTCAATGGTCTGCACTCCACCAAAAGGCATTATGTATCATATGTAATCTGAACAGCCTTGGACTATCATGAGAGTTATGATCCATCTTGGAGTGTTGAATCTAAGCCTTTACTAGAGAGCCTTATGGAAATTACTTAACCTCTCAGTGCCTCAGTTTCCTCATCTGTAAAGCAGAGATAATCAAACCACCTACCTCATGAAGCTGTTTTGATGGCAACCTGGGTTCCCAGCTAACCTCCACCATTTGCAGCATCTTGTGAACAACACCAACTGACCTCTCTGAGCTCTAATTTCCTCTCCGCAAAACCAGAATCCACATCATTTTATTACTGTAGGGTTGGGTGGATTCATATTCTTACGGCGCTTAGAGGAGGCTTGGCATATAATGAAAGCTCGCAAAGTATTAGTCACTGTTATCTTAAAATGAGATAATGAAGAAATAGTTATGTATAGCCTTGTCCTTAAACTTATCCAAGTTCTTGGCCTTTAAATGTGGATTTATCTCTGATCTCATGTTGACATCTTAGACAAGTCCTCTCACATGTCTGGCTTCCATCATCTGGGGAGAATTTGCTCAAGTTCCAACCTGGCTTCTGAATTTCCACCATGTCCCAAATGGGGAGAGGGCCAAGTTCCAGGTCTATTTCATCATCCCTAACTTTACAAATATCACTGAAAACAGCCAGCCCCAAATGTGCCATTGAAAACCACTTTATGGGAGATTTCATACTACAAGCCCTAACCAGCATGGAGGAAATAGTTAAGACTTTGTACTTGTGACTTTTCCCCCCATCAGAGAGGAATTTAATAACAAATAAAATATCCATTTCATCAAGCAGCCAAGCAAACACATGGAACTAGTCAACTAATTTTAATTACAAGTTGGTATTTACCAACTTGTGTTTTGGTAAATAAATTAGGAGAAGTCAACAGAGTTTGGAATTTATGTGTTCTGTGATTTCTGTTGGTCAAGATCAGTTTTACTTGGTTTCTCTTCCCCATTGTCCCCACCCCCAATCCTTCAAATACTTAATAAGCAGTTCTTAGGGGGAATCTGCCTCAAACTAGGGCCTGACAACCAGTTAGAGAAGAAGAAAAGCCAAGGGAAGGTAAAGAAGTTGACCTAATTCTTCAGGGCCTGAGGCAGCCCCTTCTCCTCTGCCTAGCCAAGTCTTACTGGGCAATTTTTATTTTATTTTATTTTATTTTTTAGCAGAGTCTCACTTTGTTGCCCTCGGTAGAGTGCCAGGGCATCACAGCTCACAGCAACCTCCAGCTCTTGGGCTTAGGAGATTCTCTTGCCTCAGCCTCCCGCATAGCTGGGACTATAGGCGCCCACCACAATGCCCGGCTGTTTTTTGTTGGCTGGGGCTGGCTCCCTACTCACTGAGCCACAGGTGCCGCCCATCACTGGGCATTTTTATTTCAGCCTTAAACCATCATTTCTTCAAGGGGGCCTTCCCTTATGCCACACAATGGAGTGGGTCTAGTTCTCAAAGCCTCTTTCTAGCCCTTCAGGCTTTTCTAACTCCTTGCTGTTTGGTACAGCTGCTTCGTGTCTCCCTAGGGTTATGTTCCTGAGGCTATCCATATAATTTAAAGCCTTCAGAATTCAAGCTTAATCCTGAAAAAGGATTAATACTGCATTTATAAACCAGCCATGTGTGGTACATCACCGCACCCATAACATAAGCACAGCTTAAAATTCAGTCTGTCACCAGCTTTGAAGTCATGATTCTTGACAATGTATTTTTTGTTAATTTGAGGAAAGGGAATTTGCATTGTTTTACATTTTGTGCATAGAAGGGCTTTACTAATATTTTTAAATTTCCTCATGATATGTCTTTATTAATATTTTCCTACATTTCTGTGCCCTATGATTCACATCCACATAAATTGAGGCTTCTGTGTAATTGTGTGTTTAATTACATTAACCAGCTTCTCCACGAAAGGGTAACTTCCAGGAACCGTCACTACCCATGGTTTATGGTGGCTCGCCCAGTGCCTGCCAAAATGCATGGTACGTGATAGAGGTTCAAGAAACTTGGGCAGGGTTGAGAAGGGAAGAAACTGACACCTGAGCAAAACAATTAGAAAAACAAAAAAGATGTATAATTTTCTCTTCTCCATGGGCAGGAAGGACAGCCATGTCTTCCATCTCAAAGACAAAAGAAAGAGAATTATCTCTTCCTCTGGGCTCCATCAGCATCCTGGCCACTCCTACACCACAACCCAGACCCTAACTGCCAAAATCTGTCTCTTGAACTAGACTATTATTCCCCTGAGGGCAGAGACCTTGTTTTGTTCACGACTTTATCGCTGTCTCCCAGCCTGTGCAAAACAGAGTGGACCCTTGGGAGTATGACAGGACATCAAAGGATGACTGGATGAACGAGCCCCTGGGCTCCACTCTACCCCTTGTAGTAGATCAAGGAAATGTCACAAAGGACAGAATTTGAATCTCTTTAAAAGTCTATATTAGTTAGGGTGATGGGTTCACTTAAAAGCCCTCACCTCTATACATTGTATAACTCATCCAGGTAACAAAAAACCACTTCTACCCCCTAAATGTATTGAAATAAAACAAAAAATAAATAAATAAAAACATAGATGAAATCTACCTTAGTTAAATGAATCTTGCTTCCTTTTATCTGTAAATCCTGGGGGGAAAAATAATCTCGTATCATCCTCAACCCTGGGGCATGAAATGACAACTAGTATCTCTAAGATACAATGTTTATTAGAAATAGTGTTGAACAAACTCCCTGTATCAGTGTTTCAACTGGTGGTGTGCTATCACAGTGGTATGCTAGAAAACTTCTAAAGATCATTAATTAAATTATTTTTGAACGAAGTTCAAAGCACACTAAGTATATTCTTTCTTCTACTCTTTCTTTGATCAACGTAATTTAAGGGTGCCAGGAGATCTAAAAAAAAAAAAAGGTTGAAAAACACTACCTTTATATGATGAGCTCATCCTTTCCTTACTTCCTATTTCCTGTATGTATCCTCTTTGCTTTTTCCCTGTGTTCTATAATGATGTTACAGTGGCAGATTCCTGAGAAAAGCATTGGAGTTGGTTGGGACATCACCCTATTCCCGGCTACAGCACCGTATCTGATACAGAATTAGTGTTCGATATACAGTGTTCAACAGACTCCCTGCAAAAAGTCTTCATTTTTAACAACCATGGGAAAGAGAATGTGTATGTTCTAAAAATCTTAATAAGGCTACTCAATATTATACACACAAAACTCTGCTGAAGCTAACAGCATTTATGTGCTTATGAAGTTTTCCAAACAATGAGTTGAAAATATACCCTGAAGAATTGTTTCTGCCAAATAAGGCCTACTCTTCATGATCATGACTAGAATTGTGGCGTGTTTTGTGCCAGCCACTTCATTCCTGCCAAATATCCTCCCAATCTGTGAGAATTCTTGGGTTTCATTTTGAAAATAAAGCAGTAAAATACTTCTTCAACCCAACTTATATGGGTCTTATTCTTCATTAGTACTCACATAGTCTGTACCGATGAGAGCAACATCTTAACTCTGTTTCAAAATGCTCATTTTGATTGACAAAGTCACATATAGTTTTGAAGGGACAAACTGACCAAAGACCATGGAAACAAATTAATAGAACTGAGATGTCAGTTTGGCTTCTGAATCCCAACTTGGAAATTGGCTTATATTACCTTTTGTGCCAGAGGCCCTGTGAGCCTGAGAGGTTGTCAATCAGATATTTCTGTCACCCAAAGCAAGAAAATAGTTTCCCATCCTGATGGCTCCTGGACAAAAACTTGCAGAAAAAAAAAGAAAAAGAAAAAGCTGAAAGCTGGCAGACCGAGATCTTAAGATTGGCATACCTAGGTCTTAGACTGCCCAAGGTCTTTATCACAGCAAATAGATATTATATGCTTGGAAAATAACTCACAACAAACAGCACTTATAAAAACGTACTCCCGAAAAGTGAGCCTCCTGAAGACTCTTCAGACTCAGTCCAGACCCCAGGTTCTAGAACCAGCAACTTTTCTTGTTTGGAAGAATTTGCAAGAGGTGAGCAACCTAGCATTGCCCAAACTCTCACAAAGTGATCACATCTAAAGGTTAATTAAGCAGGCAGACTCTGCTGTCAGACTGAATCCCGCCTCCATCACTTAACCTGTGAGATATTAGGCAAGACCCTTAACCCTCTGGGCCTCAGCTTCCTCATCTGTGAAATGGGGATCCTAACAATACTAAAGTGGTGTGAGGATGAAACAAATTAATACATGTAAAGAACTCAAAAGAGTACTGAGCATATATTAAGTGTCGTATAATTGTTAACTACTATTATAATTCATTTCTTGTGATCCCTTTCTTGCCTTGCACCCCAGTTCTCACAATTGAGTCTCCTTCCTCATGCATTTGTCAATTCTAAGCTATTTGAGGACAGCTTACTATTCAATCAACCTTGAGCTTTCTGTTGCCTTTTTCTCCAACAAGATCCATGCAGGAGCCCTGTCTTGGCCCCTTCATGAATGAGCTCCGTCTTCAGCTCTTTCTGATTCTTCCAAGCCCTAGAATTCTGCATCTTAGAGCTGCCAGACCTGCCTGATGCCCAACGTCTGTCTGATGCCATCTGCTCCTAATCCCTGGTCTCTCCTAACGCCGGGGGCTTCCTCGCCTGCCTGTTCATCTCACTACTAGTCTTCCTGTCTATCTTTTAAGCTCCAGCTGCTTGGTCTGGTCTTGATTCTGACAGCACCCTTGAAATTTGTTCAAGCTATGAATAAATTATTCAATCCTTCATTTTCTTCCAAGGGAGAACTAGGGAGCCAGATTTTATCAAGTCAAAGGAATTCTTACTGCCCCCTTACTGCAATACTTTAATCTCTGAGAAGCTCCAAAAAGCACTAAGGGGATATCCCTCTAATGGTAAATTATCCCTCTTCATCAGGAGAGAGCAGACCTCCCCTGCCTAGAATTGCATAAACAGGACTTCTTTCTTTTCGACAGAGCTCTAGGGAGTAACAGGCTACCACCTGCCGCCTAGGGCTGCAGGTTTTCGAAATGGGAAAAGGGAATTTTCCATATTGCAGTGTTCTCAGCTGCCAGCACATGGTGGTGGGTGTGGATCTGAGCCAGCTTTTGTCTTCTTCAATAATAAGGCTAAAATGCTGTCCTTCTTAGCTATAGAGCCCTGGACACTCATCTGTCAACCAGCTTGCTCTGGTGCATCTATTACATGCAGGCCTTTAGAAAACAAGCCACTTCCTTGTGTGCTTGTAAAAGTACTGGTGGGAAGCTGATATTCAAAGCAAAACTAATGAAGTTCTAATGCTGCCCAGGCAGAAGGGACTTGCCCAAGATCGCAGAGTTCAGAAGGGGCAGATGGAAGATTTAATGAGATCATCCTGGATTATAACACAAATTCTTTGACAAGTCTCACTAGTTTCACTGATACTCGGCCTGTTCCTGCCTGATCTCTTGCCCTTGGCAACTCCTACTTTTGACTCCACATCTGTATCTGGTTCCTAGACCACGCGCCCTGCTGGTTCTGATCTCAGGGGCTTTACTATTTCACGTGCTTGCAGCATTCCGTCCAGCCTGCCTCACCTCACTGTTCACTGGCCTCCCTTCCTTTCTCAGCGTAAACCCCACTAACTCTGAAAGACTTTCCCAATTTCCCAGTCTGGATCAGTGGCCGCCCTCCTTAGCGCTTTGCGGCTATCCCATCCTGAGACTTTCTACACTGCATTATATATAATTGCCTGTCCTCATGTTTAATCCCCTAATATGCTAAGAGATCCTCACGGACAGGATCCCTTGTCTGGTTTATCTCTCCATCCCCCACGACTGTACATATGATGTAGAGCATGGGTTTTAGCTGAATTATGGTGAACCAAATTCTGTCTACTGAGCTGCTTCCCTGCCAGGTCAGATCCCAGGCTGAAGATGCCAGGTTTGGAATTCCCAGGCAGGCACTCCTGGCCCAGAGTATCTGACCTCTGGTCTTTAAAATGTGCTAGAGTAACATTTGTCCCCCCATTTTTGCCTCTTCCAATCTCACAGATCATTGTTGCCTTTTCCCTGTCACCATCCTCATTACAGGAGAACCAAACTTTGAGTCTCCATCCAGTGTGGCTCAAGCATCGGGTAGGCCGGAATAGCCTTGAAAGACAGTGTAAGAAAAGTCACTCTGCTGCTACTGTCACTTTTTCTTTTGTAAATGTGAAATTTCTATGGAAGCATAATATACGTACAGAAAAGTGGGAAAATCATAAGCGCCTAGTTCGAAGTTTCACATTCATTTGAACACATTCACGTCACTAACATTAAGAAATCAGAAAACATCCAGGACCCCAGAAACCTCCTTTGGTCCCCTAACAAGGCCATCATCTTAACTTTTATTGAAGATTAATTTGGTCTGTTTTTAAACTTTTTATAAGTGGAGTTTTACAGTGTGTACTTTTTTGTATGTCTTCTTTTGTTCCACTCTATAGTCTGTGAGATTCACCTATACAAAGGTGTATAATTTTGGTTTGTTCATTCTCATTGCTGTGTAATAGTCCATTGCATGAACATACCATGTTTCATTTATCTGTTCTTACAGATGAACACTGAGATAGCTTCCAACTTGGGCTATTGTGAACAGTGCTGCTATATACGTTCAGCTGCAAGTCTTTCTTAGATTTCTTGGTTAGTCACCACTTGTGGATTTGCTGGGTCATAAGTGACCCATCTGTAGCAGATACTGCTGAACAATTTTCCATAGCGAGAGAGACATGATTAATCTACATTCTTGCTCACAGTTGATATTATTGCAGCTTAGTGTTTTTTTTTTCATTCAACTACCTGGTGTAGTAATGACGCCACATTGTGATTTTAATTTGACCTTTGATTTTTGCGTACAGTGTTGTTACTGACCATTTGAGGAGCTCATTCAGATCTTTCAATCATTTTTTTCTATTGAGCTGTCTGCTTTTTTCTTACTGATGCATGGAAATTCTTCATATAGTCTAGATGTCCTTCATCAGTTACATGTATTGCAAACATCTTTTTCCACTCTATGACTTGCCTTCTTACAATCCTTATCTTTTGATAAACAGAGGTTTCAATTTCAATATTGTATCTTTTTCCTTCATAATTGTTGTGCCCCATTTAAGAAATTTTGCCTACCTCAAAGTCATAAAGGTATTCTCTTATATTTTCTTTCAAAAGCAATATAAATTTTACCTTTCATATCTACATATTAAATTGACCTGTAATTGAATGTGTGGGGTATGAGGTAGGAGTCAACGGTCTTTCTGAATTGTTTTCACAGAACCATTTATTGAAATGTCCTTCTTTCCCCCCACTTCATTATAGTGTCTCTGACCTTTGCCATAAATCAGATGACCTGTGGGTCTGTCCCTGGACTCTCTACTCTGTTGTTCTGTTCCATTGTTCTAGCAGCAACACATCATTTTCTTTATGATATCTTTACAAAGGCTTTCATATCTGGGAGTGCCCTCCTGCTTTGTTCCTCTTCAAGATTATTCTGGCTATTTTGGGCCTTTGCATTTCTGCCTAAGTGTTAGAATCATGATCTCAAGTTTCTCTTTTTAAACCTGCTGTTACTTTGAGATTGTTTTGAACTCATAGACAGACTTGGGGAGATTTGACAAATTTACATTACTGAGTCTCTTAATCAATGCATATGTTATAGTACTCCATTTATTTAGATTAACCTCTAAATTCCCTGAATAATAGCTTTCTGTGGAGAGGAGGTCGTATTTACTTTTTCATGCAATTTAGTTCTAGATATTATATATTTTATGCTATTGAAAATAATAGCTTTATTGGTTAGGCACAGTAGCTCACGCCTGTAATCCCAGCTCCTGTGGAAACTGAGGTGGTTGGATTGTTTGAGGTGAGGAATTTAAGACTAGCTTGAGCAAAATAGTGAGACCTCCGTCTTTACAAAAAATAGTAAAATTAGGCCAAGTGTGGTAGCACAAGCCGGTAGACCCAGCTACTTGGGAGGCTGGGGCAGGTGGATCACTTGAGCCCAGGAGTTGGAGGTTGTCGTGAGCTCTGATCATGCCACTGTCTCCATGCCAAGGCAATAAGTAAGAATCTGTCTCAAGGTTTGGCACCCATAGCTCAGTGGTTAGGACACCAGCCACATGCACCAGGACTGACGGGTTTGAACCCAGCCTGGGCCTGCTAAACAACAATGACAACTGCAACCACCACAACAAAAAAAACTAGCTTGGCATTGTGACGGGCACCTGTAGTCCCAGCTATTTGGGAGACTGAGGCAAGAGAACTGCTTAAGCCCGAAAGTCTGAGGTTGCTGTGAGCTGTGACACCACGGCACTTTGCCGAGGGTGACATAGTAAGACTCTGTCTCAAAAACAAACTAGCTTTCTTTTCAAAAGTTCATTTTCCAGTTGTTTGTCACTGGTATATAGAAATAAAATGGACTTTTATATGATAAAAGTTAGTATCTAGGTGCCTTGCTACATTTACTTATTACATAGATTATTTTGGAATTTTTAGATACAAAATTAGATATGGCAATAATTCCCTTCAAATGTTTCTATCTTCTCTTTTTCTTTCTTGCCCTAGTTCTCTGGCTATACCCTCCAGTACAATGTTGAAGAGAAGTAGTGATAGTGGGCATTCTTACCTTGTGACCAATCTTATGGGAAAAGCTTTTAATATTCATCATTAAAGTAAGACTTTTGGGTTCAGTGCCTGTGGCTCAACGGGCTAAGGTGCCAGCCACATACACCTGAGCTGGCGGGTTCAAATCCAGCCCGGCCTCCAAACAACAATGACGGCTGCAACCAAAAAATGGCCAGGCGTTGTGGCGGGTGCCTGTAGTCCCAGCTACTTGGGAGGCTGAGGCAGGAGACTCGCTTGAGCCCAAGAGTTGGAGATTGCTGTGAGCTGTGTGATGCCACGGCACTCTGCCAAGGGCGATGGGGTGAGATTTTGTCTCTACAAAAAAAAAAAAAAAAGTAAGATTTTTTGCTGTAACTTTTTGGCAGATATTTTTTACCAGATTAAGAAAGTTCTTTTCTATTCTTAGTTTGCTGGTACTTTTGTTTTCTCACCACGAATAGATATTGAATGGAATCAAATGCTCCTTCTCTATCTATGAAGATATTCACATGCTTTTTTATGTTAACATGATGAATTATGTGGATTAAATTTTGAATATTAAGCCTAGAATATTAGTATTATATTCCTGGAATAAACCCTATAGGGTTATGATAAAGAATACTTTTTCTAAATAACCACATGTACAGTTTGCTAATATTTCATTTAGGGTTTCGGCGGCTGTGATCGTGGAAGATACTGGGTAGCTTCTGTCTTCACTTTACCTTCAATTTTGAGATGGAATTTTTTTAACCTAGCTTGACCCCACCTTTTGTCCTATATGCAGACTTGGTTAAATAGGCTTTGCTTTTATTATTAGCTTAACAGACTTTCGCCCGATTCTCTAGCTTCCCTCTTACTGACAGAACAAAAAGCTGTCGCAGAGACGCCCCGATCAGGAGCCAACTCCTGCTGCACACTCCCTGGCAGTGTGTCTGCTGGAGACTTCCAGACCCTCTCTGAGCCTGTTTCCTCATCCACGAAAGGGGTGGAGAAGGAACCTAGATGATGCAAAAGCACCTAGTACAGGTAGGGGCTCAGTGAGTCCTATTTCTCATTACTTCTCTCTGCTGCTTAAAAACTTTTCAAACACAGAAGAACAGTGGTTCTTCTTTTTTGACACAGTTAAGATTCAAACCTGAGAAAATCCACTCATGGGGGTGGGAGAAGTTCATTCTTCCTGTTACACTCTGAAAAACAAAGCAAAGTTATTTATTGTTCCTGCTAAGCTTTTCCATACAAGCTCCTAAACTTTTAAAATTAGATAAACATTGCTAGAATTTATCATCCGTAGTGCTACAAATCCTTCCCTGGGGCTCCAGACTCAGGTGTTAATGGGTATATTAAACATTTGGAAATTGTCCAGGAATATAACCTCTCTCCCATATAGACAATGTTTCTGTGGCAATGTCATCATGGAAGGACACTTTTAAATTCATTTCTCGTTCTAGATATATTATATAATCCCACTGTTACTTGTCAGTGCACAATAAAACTTCAACTGGATAGTAACAATAGGGATGAGGGTTTGGGGGGTGCCCTGAGATTATATTCTTTGCATCTGAGATGAGAATCAGGTGATCAGCTAGGCTTTGGAGATAGATAAACAAGTCAGGAGTCTGAAGTTCAGAAAAATTGGATTAGAAAGGCCAAGTCCAAAGAAGGCAAAAATAATGAACACCAAGAGCCAGTATTCACAACGTTATCAGGGATACTGGATAGGCAACTTCCTCTATCTCCCCCATGATCCCCACCACAGGAACTAATTCTGGTGACAGCAGGGGTGACATCAGAATGACCTTCTAACTAGATCTAGACTTGGCTCAAGCTATGGATCTCCAGTAAAAGAAAAAGGACATGGTCTTTAGTTTGGCAAACTAATGGCAAATCTCACCCTTGCCACCTACTTGCTACTAAGTTCCATCTTCCATTATGTGGGGATGGTAACTGACCTACCCAGCAGGACCACTGTGAGAATGGACGGGTGTTAACTGACACCTGTGAAGTCCATGATGGAGAGAACAAGTTCAGTAAATGGCAGTGGTTCTCATGATAATGATGATAATGACAGTGACAATGAAAACAACATGCCTAGCTTTGGATGGAAGGGTGGAGAAGGATGACCTGAATTCTGCTGTGGAAAAAGGAAGAGCACCCCATCTGGCTCTTGTCTGAGCCCCACAATTATTTATAGATCTCAGGACCCAGAAACTTGATCTTAGTTGAATGAACCACATCTCAATTTGGGTTCCTTCCAAAGCAAAAACTTGAGGCCAGGACTGCAGGTAGTTTATGTAGAAGGTAACAGAGGAAGAAGCAAAAGTGAAGAAGTAGGGAGAGAGCGACAAGGCAGGAGGCAGAGTAAACCCAAGAGTGCATTATTGGGGTCACTAGCATTGCTGCACCTCTGAGAAGTGTATAGAATGCCATCCAGAACTGTCTACTACCTTCCACCTGCCCCCATAGTGCAGGGTTGTCTGCGGGAGCACTAATGTTTTCATACTCTCAGACACTGGCTTGCCGGCCAAACTGACTTATACTTAGCAATTCTCTGACCTACCCCAAATCCTAGAGCTGTGCTGTCCAGTGCGGTAGCCACAAGGCACACATGGCTATTTAAACTCAAATTAAATAAAATGACAAAGTTAGCTCCTCAGTCACACAGGCCACATTAAGTGCTCCGATGGCAGGTGGCCACCACATTGGACTGTGGCATGTAAAGCACCTCCATCTTCATGAGCAGTTCATTTAGCACCACTCCAGACTCAGTCAGCCTGATTCCAAATCCTGGCTCTACCACTGCTACCTAGGCAGCCCTGGCAAGTCACTTAATCTTTCTGAGCTTTAATTTCCTAATCTGTAAAATGGACTTATATCAAGGATTACATGAATGACAACATATAAAGCCCATAATAAAGTCTCATGAAGTGTTAAAGATTATTACCATTTCCCAGTTCCCAAATCATACCTGTATGAGACAGGTTGTTCTTAAAGAGCTTCCATCCTTGATCCAGGCTCTGGGTCCCTTAGGGCTCTTCTCTGGGCTCCTCAATTATCCCATTCTCAAAGTGTTCATGCCCATACGCCCCCAGGTCCCCAAACTGAGGTACTGTTTGGTCTTTTCTTCCCTTTCAGCTTCTTAGCAGTTCCCTACTCTAACTCCAAAAGCCAGATCCTAAATGGTGAACCAACCTATGTCAAGGGCCCTACTCCTGCTTCTAGGCCCTTCTGTCCTACGGGCCTGACTCATTCTGCTGCCTTTGTGCTACCACTTGCCCCACCCACCCAATGGGCTTCTGTACACCCCAGTGATGACTGCTGCCTGAACTACAGCCAAGCTGACCACACCACTTGGAAACTCTTGCTGTCCTCTAAGACTTTGCCCTACTCTAATGAATAGGTCTTGTGCATGTTCTAGTTTGCTACCAATCCCTACCTTCCCCAGAGGAAAAAAATTCATATTAAAAATAACCATTTATTGAATGCTTTCTTACATACCAGGAACTGTGCCAAGGATTGTCTATGTGGATTTTCTTCTGAAACCTCATAACAACTCTAGGAGATACTAAGTACTATTAATATTTCTATTTCACAAGTAAGAAAATTGAGTCTTAGAGAATTTAAGTAGCTTGTTTAAGATTATGCAGCTAGTGTATGGTGAAAACAAAAGAATGTGATGATGCCCTAAGGTGGGAGGAAGTCTCTTTTTCTTTCAAGGCATTTAAAAAAGATGAACTGGTACATCTAACAACATGGCTAAATCTCGGATGCATTATGCTAAGTTTAAAACATCAGATTCACAGGGCTATATACTGCATGAGCCCATTTATATTACATTCTAGAAACGGCAAAATTGTAAGGGCAAAAAACAGACCAGGAGTTTCCAAGGGCTGAGGGTGGTGGAATGGTGTTGGCTACAAACGTTCACATAGGGATTTTTTTTAGCTAATAGAACTATTCTGTTTGATTGCGGCAAGACCACATGACTGTATGCTTTTGTCAAAATTTGCTAGACTGTAAATTTAAAAAGGTGAATATTACTGAATTTAGAGTATACTTACATTTTTAAATGGAAGCAAAGATAAAGAGTAATTTTCCTCTGAGTGCCCTCAGCAATCATCCAACTGTGGAAATGGAGTGAAGCAAAAGTCAAAGTTTTAAAGCTTCGATGGAGAGAATGAGTTCCAGTGGAAAATCAGGTTCAGATGGCAAGGAAAAGAGTTCAGAAACAGGAAGTAGAAGCGGTGAGCTCAGACTGACTTTCCTGAAAAGCTTGAAGGTACAGGAAAGACAAAACATAGGCTTTTGTAGAAAGAGAGCACTGATGGACGATTTATTTTTCACCCAGATTGAGAAAACTTGAACCTCTTTACATAAAGGGAGAAGCTCTTCAGTGAAGGGGTAAAGGTGGCCCTTGTCCACACATTTCCCATTTCCAGCACTCTTCATATCTTCATGTAGAACCAAGCTTCCATCTGTTTTCATTTCCCCTTAGTCTGAAGAACTTCCTTTAATATCTCATAAACTGCAGATGTGCTGGTAATAAATTCACTCATCTTTCACTTATCAAATAAAGTTTTATTTTCATCCTCATTTTTGAAGGACATTTTTGCAAGATTTAGAATTCTAGGGCGGGTTTTATTTCTTCTGCTTTAAAAGAGTCATTTTGTTGTCTTCCAGTTTGCCTTCTTTTTGAAGCAAGCAGTCATTCTTATTTTTGTTTCCCTAATTATAATATGTCTTTTATTGCTTTTGGCTGCTTTTAATATTTCCTCTTCATCTCTAGATACGAGATTATGATGTGCTTAAGGTGGCATTTTCTTTGTTTTTATCCTGTTTGGGTTTTGTCGAGTTTCCTGACTCAGTAGGTTGATATTTTTCATCAGTTTGGAAAAATTTCAAGCATTGTTTCTTCAAATATTTTTATAATCCAATCTCTCTATCCTTTCCTTCTGGGACCCCACTTACCCCTGTGTTAAACCATGTGTTTTTATTACACAGCCACTAGGATTCCAGCTCTTTTTTTTTTCATCCCTCTTTTCCCTGTACTTCATTTTGCATTGTTTTTATCTATCTTATCTTTCCATTTATTGATTTTTTTCCCTTTGCTGTGTCCTAATACAATTAAATTTTTAAGTTCTGAAATTTCCATTTGGACTTTCAAAAGTAATTTCATTGTCTCTGACAAGATTTCCTGTCTGTTCACTTATTATATCCATCTTTTCTTTAAATACTTAAATATATTGATAATAGCTATTGAATGTTAATCCCAACCTAAGTCATGTCAGGAACTCTTTCTGGTTCTGGGTCACATTTTCCTGCTTCTGCACATGTCTAATAATTTTTTATTGTGTAATGGATATTATAAATATTACGTCATTGAGTGTCTGGATATTTTTTTAATCTTCCTTTAATGAGTATGGAGTTTCGATCTGGCAGATGGCTAATTTTCTGCTGGATCTACTCGATTCCACTTCAAGGCCTGTTTTCTAGGCTTTTCTAGGTTAAGTCTAGAGTAGTCCTTACTACTCTAAAGGGCTAAAGTAGTTTTACTGATAATGCTGTGATTTTTCTAGGTTCTCAATTGAATGTTCAGAGTGTTCAGCAAAGTTCCTCTAACATGGGTACCTAGAAGTCCCATATCTCAGCATTGTGTGACTTCGGGGATCGTGATTCAGTTCAGAGCTCCCAGAGCTGTTCTCAGCCAGGCCTTCTGGGGTCTCACCCTACAAATGTGTCATGTCGTATTTGGTCCAATATTTAAGGAGATTTCTATGCATATTTCTGAAGCTCCTTCTCTGTGTAGCTCCCTCCTCTCTGGCATTCTACCCACAAATTCTACCCACTTAAGTAGCCCCAATTCCTTTACCTCCTTATCTCAGCCACTTGGCTATGCTCTATCCTGCACCACAAACCAGAAAGTATTCCTGGAAGAAAACTGAGGCAAATGTGGGCTCACCTCTTGCGTTTCCCTTCTCTTAGTGATCATGATCCTTTGTTGTCTGTTTTCCAGCACCTGAAAACTGGTGCTTCATATGTTTTGCCAAGTTTTATAGTTATTTACATCTAGTCCAGTGCCATTTACTCCTTGAGAGTCAGAAGCAGAAGTCGACTAGGCATATACAGATTTGGGAATTGTCTGTAGATTAAAGATAATAAGGAGTATCTTATTGTCTTCTCTACTTCACATGGCCTTCAAGACAAAATAAAAAGTTTCTATTAAGACATTTATATTGCCTGATGATCTGTCTATCTGGATGATCTTTTCACAGATCATTTCTTACACAAAAAAAAACAGGCACAGGCACTTGAGTGTGCACATAAACACACCCGCGCCTGCTACTGTGACCTGCTCATAGTTTTCCATGTTGCTCTGGCTTTTTCTTAGGCCTCTACTTTTGCATCTACAGTGCTTTCTACAAACATATCCTTCCCTCAACTCCCTGTCTGCTTGACCAGCTCCTGTTTCTCTTTCAAACTTTAATTCAGCTGCCATTTCCTCCATGAAGCCTTCTCTACTACCATCTGGGATGTATTCCCTTTTTTGTGCTTTAATATCCTGTATTTGCCTTTATCAAAGTTGTTCAGACACACTTCATTGTAATTGTCTGTTCTGACCTATCCTCCATGCCCTTCACTCTCCCCTTCAAGACTGAATATCTCAGAGCCAAGGACCAAGTCTGCCTCATCTCAGAGTCTCTATGGCTTGGCACATGTTTTGACAAACTTTTTATATAAAGCACCAGATAGTAAATATTTTAAGGTTTGCAAGCCAGACAGCCTGTGCTGCAACTATTCAACTTTGCATTGTAGTGTGAAAGTTGCCATAAATAACAGATAGATAGTACACAAAATATAAAACTTTATTGGTACAAAAACAGGCATCTGTATCTTGCTGATTACTGTAGCACATAGTATAAGCCAGTAAATGGCCATCAGATGAATGAATAAAATAGAATAGAATCTTATTACCGGAGGAAATGGAAAAGAATATAATCAATTTTGTAAATGCAAAGGTTTTTCTGGGAATGGAAAAGTGACACTATTCTTGAGACATTAGAGAAGGAAAAAAATATAATTGAGTGAACAAGACTGAATAATAGAAAAACTGAGGAATTTCTGGATTAATTGACAGACCTCTCCGTACTCAATTCTTTCTGGGAGGCCATACTGGGGTGGGATCCTGAAAATTGGACCAGAGTGAATTCCTGAAACGGCCAAGAGCAAAGAATGCCAAAGGGCAGGTACAAGCTGTATCCTGGGCAACACTCAGGAGCAAACCCAGAGAAGCCAAGTTCTGTAGCCAAATTCAAAGTGTCAGAAACCAAGCAGGTTCTGGAATTGTGCCTCACATGAGAATAACAAGGGCAAAAGGGAAATGAGATCCAGGACAACTTTTATGAATAACGCTAGCAAGTCCAAAATACTTCCCTTCAGTCACCAGCCACATTGTGCATGGAATAGTCTATAGATGGGTTGACCTTGTTTTTTTCAGAAGAGATAAGTGACAAGATCATATACTAAGAGATAAAAGGGGGAGAGGAGCTTAGAACTTGGAGGCTGGAGAAGCTGTCGGTACAGCTACTATAGCAAATTCCATAAGGAACCAACTAGGTCCCCAAACAAAGAATGGCTGAAAATACAATGGATGAAGCTGAGGTTAGATGACAGGGGGTGGCAGCAAGTTGTACAGTGTTCTCCAGTGAAGCACTATAAATGGATGTCAAGGAAATGAATGGGCAGCTTTCTGCAAGATTGGGATTGGCAGGAGAAGGTAGCCCCTGGCTAGGAAATCTGGACAGTCCCTGAACACCTGCTGTGTTAGTCAGGAGTCTCCAAAGACATAAAAACAATTGGATATGTGTGTGTGTATTTACATATGTGCACGTACCCACACATATTTATACATAAGTAAAGAGATTCATTATAAGGAATTGGCTTGCCCAAGTTTGGAAGCTGAAAAGTCCTAAGGGGAGACCCAGAGAAACCAGTAGTGTATGTAGTTCCAGCCTGAGTCTGGAAGCCTGAGAACCAGGATGGCTGATGAGGTTGTTCAGGTCTGAATGCCAGCAGACTTGAAACCCAGGAAGAACCAATGTTTCAGTTTAAGACCGAAGGCAGGAAAAAGCTTTCAAGCCATCTGAAGCCAGTTCAGAGGTGCTTCCTCTCGTTTGTGGGAGGGGCAGCCTTGGTGCTTTGCTCAGGTCTTCAACTGACTAGATGGACCCACCCACATTAGAGGGTCATTCTGGTTTCCTCTGTTGATTCAAATTTAATCTTATGTAGAACTCCTCAAAGACACACCCAATGTCTGGCCTCCCCATAGCTGAGTAAACTGACACCTAAAGTTCACCATCACACCCACTGTGTGCGGGACACCCAGGAGACTCTCTGTGCCAGACAACATGCCTCCTTCAACACCTGACAAAATGACGGACAAGGTTCTTCTTTGATCAGTGCTGGCCTTGTAGGCATCATTGTGAACCATAGTAATTTAGTAGCAGTGGTGACAACAGAAAAGCTGTCAGAAAGGAAGTTAATGCACACCTATCCAAGATATCTGCTTGTAGTGGTTTTTTGGACAAATGCACTGGTTGGCCATCAGTATCTCAGACTCACATGTCTAATCGTTTCTTGGCCCCAGCTTCCTCCCTGTCCCTGTCCCATGTAAGCCTCACCCAAGCTATCTGAAATAGACACCTAGACCCAGATACGTGTAGGACCCTTGAGCACTGCTTGAAGCAGTGAGGGGCATGCGGAAGCAAAGAGCTGAGAGCAAAAGGGGTTGGCAATAGTCTTTGCTTCTCTGTTCCTGCCCCTCCCAGGACTGAGGCTCTAATGCAGTGGTCCTCAAAATTTTTAAATAGGGGGCCATTTCACTGTCCCTCAGACCATTTGAGGGCTGGACTATAGTTTAAAAAAAAAACTATGAACAAATTCCTATGCACACTGCACATATCTTATTTTGAAGTAAAAAACAAAACAGGGTGGTGCCTGTGGCTCAAAGGAGTAGGGCACCAGCCCCATATACCAGAGGTGGTGGGTTCAAACCCAGCCCTGGCCAAAAACTGTTAAAAAAAAACAAAAGGGGGGGGGAGAACAAATACAAATACAATATTTAAAAAGAAAAAAAAAGGCGCCCCCTATCTGCAAAAAAAAAAAAGACCTCCTAACATCAGGGAAAAAAGGTCCCCCTTAGTTGCAAATAAAAAGGCCCTACTAATTGCAAAATTAAAAAAAAAAATAGACCTCCTAACTTTAAAAATAATAAATCCTAACTTGTTCTTACCTCATTCCTCAAGCAGCAGCAGGCTCTGCATAGGCAAGCTCATGACTCCTCCCATCACGAGTCTCAGTCTCACCGGAGACTGAGAGAAGGAGTAGAGAGACAGAGAGAAGGAGGGGAGTCGGAGAGTGCGGCGCACATTCCGCACATGTGCACTGTGGCCTGGGATGAGTCGACTGCTAAGCAGGACAGGCACCAGCGGCAAAAACACCTGGCGGGCCAGATAAATGTCCTCATGGGGCCACATGTGGCCCACAGGCTGTAGTTTGAGGACCTCTGCTCTAATGTTTCACCGAAGACCCCAGAAGTAGCCTCCCTGAGGATCCCAGGACACCTGATCGCCTGGGTCTTCTCTCTTTCTCTCTTTCCTCCCTCATTGCCTAGAGGATGGTGGGGCCCAAAGGTAAATGTTCTTGTGTGCCAGGTAACTGAGGTCTGCCTAACTGTCTCATTCTGTAGATGTTGGACCACTGAGTCCCATTTAGATGATTCTCTGACATTTTTTCAGAATCAGGTCCTTCCTTGTATCTGACATTCGTGTCATCTCCACCTACTACTACTAAGTCAAACTGGCCCACAGTCACCCAACCACATTCCCCTGGTTACCCGCCCTTCCAGAAGTTTATCTGGGTTTGCCCTGCCCTGTTTAATTGTACTAGCTAATATTTAATAAGCCCATTTTGTATGCCAGCCACTCATCCTTATTTCATGGAGGGCAGTCTCAGAACACTGCTCTGGAGCCTGGCCAAATCACTATCCCTACTTTATAGTTGAAGAACCTGAGGTTAAGAGTAAGCAACTGACTAGTTCGAGATAGAAAGCTTCAGAACTGAGACTAGCATACACATTGGTCAGATCAAGAAAAACTCCAGTTTTAACTACTTAACCAAACCGCTTCCAAAAGACTATCCAGTCCTCTGCCTTACTGGTTCCTACTCCTGTCGCCAGTTCCCTCTGCCACTGCCTCAAGTCAGGCCCTACACAACTCCTGCAAGCAATGTTATCCTCCCCTCTTATCACTGCTTATGTCCTGCCAGAGGGGTGGTACGATACGGCAGAGAAGAGCTGGCCTGTGCCACAGACAGGCCCCACTTTGAATCCCAGAGACTTCACTCACCTGCTTCTGTGTCCTTCGGTTAACTGACCTACTCTAAGTCTCAGTTTCCTCGTGTGAGCATAGGAATTATAATAGCCTCTGTATCAAAAGAAATTTAAGTGTTTATTAGGATAATGTAGGTCAAGTCCTTGGCATTAAGCCTGGCACGTAGTAAAGGCTCCACGCATGTTAGATATGGCCATGCTGTTCCTCCAGAAAGAATCTTCCATAGTGATTCCCCCTTTCACAATTCCCCTTACCACAATGGGCACTCAACACCCTCCATGAACTGGACCCAATGTTCTTTCTCTTCTCCTTTCTTTGTCTTCTCCATCCAATAGTCCTTTACATTTCCTGACCTCCATGGGCTGCAGGGAAAAGAGCGTGTGTTCTGGAGTCAGACAGACCTGGGTTTGTATCCCAGTTTTGCTCCTCTCTAGCTCTGTGAGCTTGGGCAGTTTTCTTAAGCTCTCTGGGCTTCAGTTTTCTTGTCTATAATATGAAGATAAGGTCTTAGGGAAGATTACACACAGGAGAGCATCCTCCAAACACCTACTCGGCATGTTATCCTCATATCTATATTGGCAATAGAACCCCTGCTCTGACTGCCCTGCCAGTCTCTCTGAGCCCAAGCACTCTGTTCCCCCATCTGTCTATTTCTCTACATCTGCAGGAGCCTTCCTCCCACGGGGCAAGCTTCCTCATCCCTGCCTTATTTTGCCCTCCTCTTATAGAACCCCACAGTGCTTTCTCTCTGTAATAATCCTGAGAACTTTGTTTTGTGTAATTCCTTACGGCTTTCACCAAACCTTCAAAGAAGTCAAATTAATTTGCGCAACTCTGGGAGACAGTCCAATGTAGTAAGTATTAACCCTATCTTCAAAAGGGAAACTGAGGCTCTAAGAGACTGAATGACTGATTCATGATCACAGAGGGAGGCCTAGAGCTAAGTAAGTCTTCTGACTCCTGGTCGCCTGCCTTTCTCTCCTGTGCCATTTTGCACTCCTAGGAGGCTGGCTGTATCACTATCCCTACTTTATAGTTGAAGCAACTGAGGTTAAGAATGAGTAACTGACTAGTTCAAGATAAAAAGCCTCAGAACTGAGACTAGCATACACGTTGGTCAGATCAAGAAAAGCCCCAGCGTGGGTGCTCATTTGACATTGATGCTTTTCTATGGTTGCAAATTGTTTTTCCACAGGTGGTGAGTGCCTTGTCCACACCCCTCACCACCCCTGCAGCCCACCCTGCCCTCCCCACCAGGGAGGACATGGTCTTATCTCTCCCCCTTGCCAAATGCCTCTAACGCATCTGTTATTTGGTTGATGTCATCAAATGTGTTGAAATTTGAATTAATGTGTTACATTGCAAGGCTGTTGAGGGAACTAACAACTGTATTGGCTAGAAATTTGAACTGGTGCCATTAAATTTTATTTAGGAGTAAACCATAAAGACAGATCCACTCTTAAGGTGTCTGCTTCTCTGCACACACGCCTTTGCTCTTTGGTTCCTTGGATTTGGGGAATTTGGAGTTAGCTACTCCATCCCCTGTGCTCTGCATTCTTGTTCTATAAATAATCCTAACCATGGTGGATTGTAATTAATCCGCTTCTCCATCTGTTTCCCACAACCCCAGACTATGAGTCCCTTCAAGGCAAGCACCATGTGCAATTCCTCTCCGCGTCCAGGGCCGGCCACTGTGCTTGGCACATAGTTAATGGAAGTTGAACAAACAAACCTGAAAGACCCATCTGGGTCTATCTCCTAATCCCCTTGTTCCCATTTTCTTACGTACTATGTTGCAAATTGTACATATTTCTTATCTCTTATTAAGAGCAGGTTTCACGTTTTGCTCATTTTTGTAGCCTTTCTAAAAACCAAGAAAGGAGGAAAGTATAATTATTGAGTGTCTATTGTGAGCTAGTAGTGATTTCACATATATTGTCTCATTTTTTAAATAATTTAATTTCATTTTCATAATTGGTTGATAAGGTTGGCATTATCCTTCCTGAATTACAAAGGAGGGAGACAAGACCCAGGGAAAGTAATTGAATTTGATCAAGTTTACACAGCTAATCAGTGGCCGTGCTAGGATTTGAATCCCTGTCTACTGGCACTAAGACCAATGCCTTGCCTTGCTGGTTGTTGCTTTCCGTTTTGTAACAGCATACAGGATAGCTGAGTATGTTAGCCTAGCAGATATCAGGAACTCTGCTGAACTGAGACTTGAATTTAATCACATTGACTCTAATCCATGCTTCTGTTTCAAGCACTCATACCACCAGCTTCCCATTTGGTTGTTTGGAAGAAATGCTTGTGGGAACACTCCCTGAGGACTCATAGTCCATCAGACACACTGCGAGGCACCAGGCAAGTGGTGCCCAGGGCAGACTCCCTTAAGGAGCTTACAGTCTAGTGGAATAACAGTGAGAATAAATATTGTCTTCACTGTGGGGAAATAGGTGACAAGAGCCTAGGTCAGACTACAGCGGTTTGAGGAAGCTTCCGAACTAATCAGAAAGGGGAAGGAGAGTTGGCCAAGCCAAGGAAGAGAATAGCACAGAGGGAACAGCATGTGCTAAGCTTCTGAGGTGTACAATTGCAGGTGGGACAGGACTACAACAAGGGAGTGTTTTGGTGGAACAGGGCAGGGGTAGCAAAAAATGCTGGTCTCTCTGTGTCCACATCATGAACCCAAGGCCACAATGGCTGGCAGCATCTCTGTCTTCTCTGGGTAGATGACAGATAAACATGGAGTCTGCATTTCCTGATGGGAAGAAATAACGAGAAAGTGCTTGGGCAGACCCACCACCCATGGTGACACCTGCCTGAGGTGGGGTGTGGCTGGGCATGGCAGGCCAGGAGTTTTGCACCAATGTTCTTGATGGTGGTCCTGGAGCAGAGGGCCTTGGGGTAGGGTCTGGGGTAGGTGTAAACAGGACCAGCCCCTGTTCAGAAAAATTTGTTTAGGTGGTCGGGTGGAGTGAAGTTCTGCCCTCTCTGGGCCACAGGGTAGGAAACTGAAAATGTCATTTGGATTCACTCAGTTCAAGTTTTCCTTTTTGCTGTGTCTGAAAATGTTCTTTAACTTGAAAGTAAAACCAACCAAAGAATGGCTGAGAATTGAGCCAGTCCTATGATGAACTACAGGTAATTGGTCAATAAGAAACATGTATATGCATCTATATTCATCACACCCAGGAACAAACCCAGCATGGCGCCCAGGCTGGACTTTCAGGTCCTTCCTTCCTTCCCTACAGACTTTGGTAAAATCCTCCAGTCAGTTTCGGTCTTGGTCCCACCCAGATCTCATTCTATTTCCCAGGCACTGTGCCTTCATTTCCCACTATAGTCACCATGCCATACGATCCTCACCAAATCACTGCAGACTGGCCACTTCCACGTACCCAGACCACATAGCCCATGCTTTATACACAGCTGTGCCTGCCCCTCACCTCATACTGGAATGCACATAAAAGTCACCTGAAGACAACTAGCTTTATTCCTGAGAATTGCCTGAGGCTGTTACACACACACACACACACACACACACACTTTATTTTTTACTCCTTGCTCACCTCCCCAGCTCTCTACTTCAATTTTTCTCCCTCTCATGCATTCCTCATGCTGCTGTCTGGATGATTTATCTAAAATTCAGATGTGATTATGTCATGTCACTCCCCTGCTCAGAAACCTTCAGTGTTTTCAGAGCCCTTCAGATGTTTTCAGATCCAAACTCCCAAAGCATTCAAAGCAAAGCCATTCATGAACAAGCTCCTTCCTACCTCCCTGGCAACATCTCCTAACTTTCCCAGTGTGTGACACAGTAATGCTGAATTACTTACGATTCTCCAGACACACAATGTTATTTAGTGTTTCTGAGAATACCTAAGATAACCTTTCCTCTTTATTCTGGCTTACAAAACTGATCAGTCTTTAAAATTCTCTCAGCTGTCCCCTTCTGTGGGATCCCCCAGACAGAAGGCAACCCTGGGCTGCCTCTGTCTTTGCTCACCTTCTGCTGTTGGGCTGTCTGCATATACCCAAGATTTATTTTTATATAGGAACTCTGTCTTACCACTGAATGGCCCAGGGCCATTGGTTGAATCACTGTCCAATCACACCTGCTCCCCATTGAAGGAACTGTTGTTTCAGCCACAGCCACACTGATGACTGCATCCTGATTGGCTTTCCCAGGTCGGGCCAATCACTGGTCTGCGATCATTGGCGGATCCCACTCCAAGAACTACGTGCTGTGGGAGTATGGCGGATATGCTAGTGAAGGCGTCAAACAAGTTGCAGAATTAGGCTCACCAGTGAAAATGGAAGAAGAAATTCGGCAACAGGTAAGAAAAACAAAAAATCACAGAATGACCAAAAACCAGAAATGCAGTCAATAGATTTCTCTCCTAGGAGCTTGAAATTTGCAGTCCAATGTGCTGGAAGAAAATCTATTTGCTGAGTTTGGGAGTGTTCTGCTAAGTAGAGGACAGAGGCAGAAAAAGCCATTTTGTTGTCTCTGATTTCCCCTGAATGCATTTGTGTTTTCTTTTGCTTGTGTTAACTGCTGCTGCGGCCACATTGTTGGGATGCCATGTGTCTCTTGAGGGTTAAAGCAGTTAATTTTGGTTTTCCTACTACGCCCTTGAGAGGGTGAGGGGACTGATGTCCAAGCTGTTTAAACCAAATCGCCATTTCTGACAATAAACATTTGTGTATCAGCACATGCTTTTTGCAACTCTGCCTTAAGGTGTTTGATAAATTAGTCATCATGAGTTGTAATCATTATGGACCAAAGCATCGTCTGTACACCATGTCATGTGGGCCCAGGAGTTTTTCTGTTATCTAGGCCCCCACCGGTACCACTCAGAGATAAGCAAGGAAGAACCCATAATTCTTGTCAAATTGTTTAGCTGACAGCACCATCATCCCGTGTCAGAAGCCTGATCTGGTTAAAACCAGAGAGAGGCTAACAGAGGCCCTTGGAAGAAGAGCTGCAATTTTTCATTGATGGTTTACTGTGAGAGGTGACAGTCCAGTGCTAGCCATCACCCCCCACTAAAGCCCATCCAGCTTGCGAAAGTGCCGTGGGTAGCCATATCTCACTGTCCCCAAAGGGTTCTGGAGGACGTAAGGAAGGAGCAAACCATGTTGGGATGTGGTCAGTGAGAGGCAGGGTCACCAAGAGGCTGTCACCCTCTCTGTGCTCCTGTCCTAGTCTCCTGAGATGATGGTGCAGAAGGTCCCTGAAATATCAGGGGCCTCTCCTCTCACCATGTGCTCATATTTAGCCTGAGCGGCATGATGGTGGGGTGAGCGTGGCTCCCCAGTCCTCCCCTGGAAGCCCACCATCTGACTCCATGCTGTCCCCCAGCCCTAAATCAAATGCAACAAAGGTCACTCTGACTCCCACTGTAATCCCCTGAGGAATCCTTTGGGACCAGAGTCACAAAATGCCCCAAAATGGGCTTATGTTTCTTACTAATTTGATTTAAGGTTTTTTCTCCTTTCTCAGAAAAACAAAAAAAAGGTTTGAGCAGATGTTTTAAGACCGTGCGCTATGCATCACGAGGTTTGCGGTCTTCCAGTCTGTGTTTCTCTGACTCTGTTTCCACACTTCATAGTTGACATCACTTCTCAGGCCACAGCAGAGTCGCGCAGGGCTCCACATTGGTGCTCAGCTGTCTGCATGTCCCATAGGGAACTTTTGTCTGGGATCCTCAGGGTCTACATTTCTGGTGGAATTATGTCCCTCTGGCTTCCCAAGCTCTGTGGTGTGGAATGTTGAAAACCATTTATCACAAATAATATTTGAAATACTAAAATATGCAAATAAATTAGATCAAGGTCAAGGGCGTCTTTATAATAATGCCAGTCTCACTGTGGGTTTTCTCGAGAGGTTTTTGAAGAGGAATGAAGTGCGCAGAAATGTCACAAAATTGGGACTGTGTCACACCAATAAGCATTATCTGTCATATGTCATGGTAATGAAAAGATTAGAAACTCATGGGTGGGACCCCAGCCTTAGAATGTTCCTCTTAAGAAAAAGTTCTTTGGATGGTGCATTCCTAACCAGCATGCCTAAGATTGGCTTGTACACCACATGGCCAGCATCTGCCTATTCCAGCTGACTAGTGTTCCTGACATAAAGTTATAATGACAAGTTTACTTATGGATCCTGCACATGAGAATGAGCAATCTCAGAGTCTATCACCACCTTTCCAGCCCCTTGGGTGCC
>CAUYRH010124770.1:0-16985 GCA_963574655.1 Perodicticus potto | reverse complement strand
ATTTTTCTTTTTCTTTCTTTCTTTTTTTTTTTTTTGTAGAGACAGTCTCACTTTATCGCACTTGGTGAAGTGCCGTGGCGTCACACAGCTCATAGCAACCTCCATCTCCTGGGCTTAGGCGATTCTCTTGCCTCAGCCTCCTGAGTAGCTGGGACTACAGGTGCCTGCCACAGTGCCTGGCTATTTTTTTTCTGTTTTTGCAGTTCAGCCGAGGCTGGGTTTGAACCCGCCACCTTCGGTATATGGGGCCAGCGCCCTACTCGATGAGCCACAGGTGCCGCCCCCAATTTTTCATTTTTTAAAGAGACTAAGTCTCGCAGAGTTACTTAGGCTGGTCTTGAGCTCCCAGGCTTAAGTGATTCCCCTATCTCAGCTTCTCAAAGTGCTGTGATTACAGAAATAAGCCTCCTGGCCTGGCCCTTTGCTATACATTTTATTTTTATTTTTTTGAGACAGAGTCTCACTTGGTCACCCTTGGTAGAGTGCCGTGGCATCTTAGCTTACAGCAACCTCAAGCTCTTGGGTTCAAGTGATTCTCTTGCCTCAGCCTCCCAGGTAGCTGGGACTACAGGTCCCTGCTACAGTTCCTGGCTATTTTTTAGAGACAGGGTCTCGCCCTTGCTCAGTTTGGTCTCGAACTTGTGAGCTCCGTCAATTTAGCTGCCTCAGCCTCCCAAGTGTGCTATACATTTTATATGAATAATTAACCAGGTGTATCTATAGCTGGGTCCCTCTCAGGCCGTGAAGGGTGGGTGCACTCTTAGGTCTCATTAATTTCCTGGTAAATCCATCTGACTCTTGTTGTTAGAATTGAAAACAAATACACGAATTTAAGGAGAGTTCATAGACCCACATGGGTCATTGACATAAATACGCTATTTGTGTATGTGTATGTATTCAAGACATTCCACTTTCTTGGAAATTGTGCTTTTTTTTTTAGAGACAAAGTCTCATTTTGTCACCCTTGGTAGAGTGCCGTGGTGTCACAGCTCACAGCAACTTCCAATTCTTGGGCTTAGGTGATTCCTTGCCTCAGCCTCTCCAGTAGCTGGGACTACAGGCGCCCTCCACAACGCCCAGCTATTTTTTTTTTTTTTTTAGAGACAGAGTCTCACTTTGTCACCCTCGGTAGAGTGCCATGGTGTCGCAGCTTGCAGCAACATCCAGCTCTTGGGCTTAGGTGATTCTCTTGCCTCAGCCTCCCGAGTAGCTGGGACTACAGGCACCTGCCACAACGCCTGGCTATTTTTTGTCGTTGTTGCAGTTTGGCCAGGGCTGGGTTTGAACCCACCACCCTTGGTATATGGGGCTGACACCCTATCCACTGAGCCACAGGCGCCGCCCCCGGCTATTTTTTTGTTGCAGTTTGGCGGGGGCTGGGTTCAAACCGCCACCCTCCGTATATGTGGCCGGCGCCCTAGCGACAGAGCCACAGGCGCCGCCAGGAAATTGTGCTTTTAAAAAAATCTCCTAAAATATAAGGAAGGAGGCCAAACATGTGGTAAAATAAATATGTCAACACAAATGCAATTCTGTTATTACAGATACATTGGAGTGGCTCTTCTGTTATTTCAACAATGGTATTTAAATATCCTACCTAATAGCTGTGTAGCGCCACTTTAAGGAGAACTCTTCGTTTTTCTCTCGAACCTTTGAACTGCGACTGATGTGGATTGCAGTGTTTTTCTGGCCTGGATTTAGTCTTATATTTGTAATTCGTCGGATGCCTGTACGTTCTGTCTCTCCGCATCAATTCAATGGGTGTGTGTCTGTTGGGGGTTTGAGGATGCAAGTTGTCCGTGCCTCATTTCCTCAACCTGACAGGCTGACTTATGCGAGACCGGAACACTCCTGGATGTGTTTGGCGGCTCCTGGACACCTGCTCAGGTAACTGGCCCAGCTCCTGCGTAGGGACGTGCTTCTACTGGCCGCCGCCAGAAGGCGCACGAGGCTGCAGCCGGGGCCTTGAGGTGAAGCCCTGGCTGGGCCGTGGGGGCGTGGCCGAAGGTGGGGCGTGGCCTCAGAGGGCGGAGCTCACGGCCCACCGCCCACTGAGGGCCCTTTCAGGCCAATTGTCTCCCCGGATGCTTACCTGTCTCCACCGCCTTTTCTTCCTATTTTGCCCGCTTGTATCTATCCCCATTTCGCTGCCCTTCTTCACACCCGTATTCACCTGTTCATTGGTATCCGGGTTTCCATCTCCGCCCTCCTTCGCACCCCGGTTTCTCTGCCCTCCCTTGAGACTGTATTTCGCCACCCTCTTTTGCACCCTATAGTCTCCAAGCTCCCTGCACTCCCATTTTCTTGCCCTCTTTGAGGCCCCGTTTTCAGGATCTCAATCCCTGGCTCTGAGGCTCAGGTCTCACACTGTCACCCAAGCTGGAGTGCAGTTGTGCAGTCTTGGCTTACTGCCATCTTGAAGTAATCCTCCAGCCTCAGTTTCCCAAAGTGCTGAGACTACAACCTTGAGACACCCTGTTCGACTACTGAGCTTCCGTCTGTCCGTCCTTCCTTCCTTTCTTCCTCTTTCCCTCTTCTTTGAGACAGGATCTCACTTTCTCACCCTGCATAGAGTGCTATGGCATCATAGCTCACAGCAACTGCAAACTCTTGGGCTCAAGTGATCCTCTTGCCTCAGCCTCCCAAGTAGCAGAGACTACAGGCGCCTGCCACACTGCCTGGCTATTTTTAGAGGGTCTTGCTCTTCCTTAGGCTAAGCTCAACCAATCCGCCTGCCTCTGCCTCCCAGAGTGCAGGGATTACAGGGGTGAGCTACGGTGCCCAGCCCAGTTCCTTCTTTCAAAAGTCCTTTTACAGAGACGCGTGGAAGAACACACTCCTGGCTGTGAACGGGGCTTGTAGTCTAGGCAGGAGACAGCCACTCTTTCCTGAATATCTTGTTTAGTTCTTTCTACATGTTCCAAGAAGCTGGTGATTCTTTTTTTTTTTTGAGACAGAGTCTCACTATGTTGGCCTCAATTGAGTGCAGTGGCATCACAGCTCACAGCAACCTCAGACTCTTGGGCTTAAGAGATTCTCTTGGCTCAGTGCCTGTGGCTCAAGCAGCTAAGGCGCCAGCCACATACATGTGAGCTGATGGGTTCGAATCCTGCCTGGGGCTTGCCAAACAATGACGGCTGCAACCAAAAAATAGCTGGGCTTTGTAGCAGGTGCCTATAGTCCCAGCTACTTGGGAGGTGGAGGCCCGAGACTTGCTTGAGCCCAAGAGTTGGAGGTTGCTGTGAGCTGTGATGCCACAGCACTCTATCCAGGGTGACAGCTTGAGGCTCTGTCTCAAAAAAAAAAGAGATTCTCTTGCCTCAGCCTCCCAAGTAGCTGAGACTACAAATGCCTGTCACAATGCCTGGCTAATTTTTTTGTTGTAATTGTCATTGTTGTTTGGCAGGCCTGGGCTGGGTTTGAACCTGCCATCTTTGGTATATGTGGCTGGCACCCTACCCCCTGAGCTACAGGCGCCAAGACAAGCAAGCAGCTGGTTATTCGACAAACATTCATTAAATTAATTAACGTGTAAGCTATTCTCTCATTTGCACCTTCCCACCCACCACAAGCCATCCAGGGCTTGGCCTCTGGTGGTGCAAATGAGGGAATAGCTTGGCCTCTCTGAGGATAGAGGGCTGGGGTGACAGGGCTGGGGTAGTGTGGACCTGGACCAGGTGAAAGTAGGGAGGCAGGGAGCAAGGTTGGCCTTAGGGGCTGCAGGGTTGGAGTCTGGAGGACTTCAGTGCCCACGTACAGATTTTTTGCACTGAAATGCCCACAAATTCCACCTTCATCAAGAAAAACCCAGTGTCCTGGTACTCTAGAAGGCCAAGGCGGTTGGATCGCCAGAGCTCAGGAGTTCAAGACCAGCCTGAGTAAGAGTGAGATCCTGTCTCTAAAAACAGCTGGGAGTTGTGGCAGGTACCTGTAGTCCTAGCTACTTGGGAGGCTGAGGCAAGAGGATTGCTTGAGCCCGAGAGTTTGAGGTTGCTGTGAGCTGTGATACCATGGCACATGCCAAGGGTGACAAAGTGAGACTCTGTCTCAAAAAAGAAAAGAAAAGAAAAGAAAGAGTCAGAAAAACCCAGTGACTGATGGCACACAGCTCCAGGACAATCCAGCCAAGTGGACCTCAGATGGAAAAAGGATGGGCTCTCTGCCTCACGATAGCATAAGGTCTTCAAATCCTAGTCTTAGGCCCTGCTTCCTGTGTGGCCTCAGGCAGTCTCTTGGCCTCTCTGAATATAGGCCAAGTATGGACTGGAGCATGAGGGACCCCAGTGGCTGTAGCCAGATTTCTGAATCACATTGCCTTTTTGTTCATTCATTCCATACCGGTTTCTTTCTTTCTTTCTTTTTTTTTTCTTTTTGTTGAAGCAGGGTCTCACTATGGCACCCTCAGTAGAGTGCTATGGCGTCACAGGTCACAGCAACTTCCAACTCTTGGGCTTAAGTGATTCTCTTGCCTTAGCCTCCCAAGTAGCACAACGCCCGGCTATTTTTTGTTGCAGTTGTCATTGTTGTTTAGCTGGCCTGGGTCAGGTTCGAATCTGCCACCCTTGGTGTATGTGGCTGGCGCCATAACCACTGTGCTACGGGAGCTGAGCCCATACTGGTTTCTTAAGTATCTACTTTGCCAAACTTTGAGGACACAGCTGTTATTAATAATAGGACAACCCAGGGCTCTGCCCTTTTGCAGCCCCCTGTCTTCCCAGGGATGTCAACTGCATGAGTAGTCAGTGAGGAGTATTATGATCACAGGGCCCTGGTAGCAACTGGGGGCTCCCAGGGCAGGATATGATGCCTTTTCTCCATCCCTGGGGTGGCCTGTTTGAAGAATGAGGCCTAAGAGGGGACGGTTTGGGATACCTGCCTCCCTGGCACAGTGGGGCTTGTTCCAGCATCTGATTATGATGTGATAAAGGTTTATGACTGTGGCAGATAGCTGGTAGGCAGCTCCGGGCAATGACCAGGTGGTTAGGACAAAGAGAAACTGAGCAAGTCAGCTTTGGTGTCTCCCCCAAGTCCCTGTCATCTTGGGAAACAGAAGCCCAGAGGTTTAGGAAGATGCTGACTTAAGTTTCCAGGGTGCCCCAATCTGGCCAAAATGGCTGAAATTCACACTCCATATTCTTCTTTGAAGAAACTGTTATCTTTATTCAATGTCTTCCTGGCTGTAAGTATGTCATAACCCAGGCCCTGGGAAGTTGCAGCCCTTCCTCCACCAGTGGCTCCCTGAAAGACAGAAATAAGTTGATCCAAATTGGCATCCAGATCTGTGGTCCCCAGGGAAGTCAGAGCGATGTAGGGCAGACAGACAAGGAACAAGGCGCGCTGGGGACAGGCGTAGGCTCGGTCGACTCAGAGCCAGTGAAATCAAGCACAGATGAGTGTGATCTGGGTGATGGAACAGCTTAACTTGAAGTTAAATCCTGCAGAAAACCAAGTTGTTTGGGGATGACAGAGGGAGTGGTTTTTCCCCTGATCTTTTAAATTTTTCAGAACATTTCTTTTTCACTATAAAAGTAACCTGTAATGTACATTGTTAAAAAAGTAATATTGTCGGGTGGCGCCTGTGGCTCAAAGGAGTAGGGCACCGGCCCCATATGCCGGAAGTGGCTGATTCATAACCCAGCCCAGGCCAAAAAATAAAATAAAATAAGATTAAAAAAAAAAAAAAAAGAGGCTTGGTGCCTGTGGCTCAACGGGCTAAGGCGCCAGCTACATACACCGGAGCTGGCAGTTTCGAATCCAGCCCCAGCCCGCCAAACAACAATGACGGCTGCAACCGGGCATTGTGGCAGGCGCCTGTAGTCCCAGCTACTTGGGAGGCGGAGGCAAAAGACTCGCTTGAGCCCAGGAATTGGAGGTTGCTGTGAGCTGTGATGCTAAAGCACTCTACCCAGGGTGACAGCTTGAGGCTCTGTCCCCCCCACCAAAAAAAAAAAGAAACACTGAGGGTGGGGCCAAATAATTTTCACCCTCCATTTAAAAAAAAAGTAATTATCTTCATTGTACCACTGTGTAAGGAAAAACTGCCAGGAAAGAGAAGGAAATTAAATATCACCCTTATCCATCATCTGTATTGTAATATTTTTGTTTGTTTTTTTGAGACAGAGTCTCGAGTTGTCACCCTGGGTAGAGAGCCGTGGCGTCACAGCTCACAGTGACCTCATACTCCTGGGCTTAAGTGATTCTCTTGCCTCAGCCTCCCAAGTAGCTGGGACTACAGGTACCTGACACAACGCCCGGCCATTTTTGTTGTTGTTTTTGCAGTTGTCATTGTTTTAGTTGGCTCAGGCTGGGTTGGAACCCACCAACCTCCATGTATGTATTTGTCGTTATATTTTAAGAGGAATTAAATGAGGCCATATATATATATATATATATATATATATATATATTTTTTTTTTTTTTTTTTTTTTTTTTTTTGAGACAGAGCCTCAAGCTGTCACTCTGGGTAGAGTGGCGTGGTTTCCCAGCTCACAGCAACCTCCAAACCCTAGGCTCAAGCGATTCTCCTGCCTCCGCCTCCCAAGTAGCCGGGACTACAGGCGTCCGCCACAACGCTCGGCTATTTTTTGGTTGCAGCCGTCATTGTCGTTTGGCGGGCCCGGGCTGGATTCGAACCCGCCAGCTCAGGTGTATGTGGCTGGTGCCTTAGCCGCTTGAGCCACAGGCACGACCCAAATGAGACAATATATTAAAGGGCTTAAACCCATCATGAAGTCTTTGCTCAATAAATATCATCATTGGGCGGCACCTGTGGCTCAGTGGGTAGGGCGCCAGGGGTGGGGTTCAAACCCGGCCCCGGCCAAACTGCAACAAAAAAAATAGTCGGGCATCGTGGCGGGCACCTATAGTCCCAGCTACTCGGGAGGCTGTGGCAAGAGAATTGCCTCAGCCCAGGAGTTGGAGGTTGCTGTGAGCGGTGACATGACAGCACTGTACCAAGGCTGATAAAGTGAGACTCTGTCTCTATAAATGGGGAGGTTCCTGTAGCTCAAAGGAGTAGGGTGCTGGCCTCATATACCAGAGGTGGTGGGTTCAAACCCAACCCTGGCCAAAAACTGCAAAAAAATATATATATATTCTTCATCATCATCATCATCATATCCTTTGACACTTACCTATACCTTTTTTTTCTTTTTTTTTGCAGTTTTTGGCCCCACCACCTCCAGCATATGGGGCTGATATGATACTCCTTTGAGCCACAGGTGCTGCGCAACCTATACCTTTTAAAAACAGTAGAGCATCTGGGTGGCGCCTGTGGCTCAGTGGATAGGGCACTGGCCACATATACCGAAGGTGACAAGTTCGAACCTGGCCCTGGCCAAACTGCAACAAGAAAATAGCTGGGCGTTGTGGCGGGCACCTGTAGTCCCATCTACTTGGAAGGCTGAGGCAAGAGAATTGCCTATGCCCAGGAGTTGGAGGTTGCTGTGAGCTGTGTGGTGCCATGACACTCTACCAAGGGCAATGTGGTGAGACTCCATCTCAAAAAAAAAACAACAAAACAGCAGAACATCATAGACTTCAAGTCTTTGACTAAAAAGAAAAAAAAAAAGAACAAACAAATGCTTTTGCTTTGCAATCCACTTTTTTTTTTTTCTAATGGAGTATCACTCTGTCACCCTGGGTATGATAGCATGGCATCATCATAGCTCACAACAACCTCAAACTCTTGGGTTGAGGCAATCCTCTTGCCTCAGCCTCCCAAGTAGCTGGGACTATAGGCGCCTGTCACAACGCCTGGCTAGTTTTTCTATTTTTAGTAGAGACAGGTACTCATTCTTGCTCAGGCTGGTCTTGAACTCTTGAGCTCGAGCGATCCACCCACCTCGGCCACTCCCATAGTACTAGCATTACAGGCGTGAGCCACCATGCCCAGATACAATCCACTTTTTAAAAAATGTAGTTGAGTGGCACCTGTGGTTCATCAAGTAGGGCGCCCGCCCCATGTACCGAAGGTCGCGGGTTCAAACCCGGCCTCAGCCAAACTGCAAAACAAAAAAAGAGCCGGGCATTGTGGCGGGCGCCTATAATCCCAGCTACTCGGGAGGCTGAGGAAAGAGAATCACCTAAGCCCAGGAGGTGGAGGTTGCTGTGAGCTGTGACACCATGGCACTCTACCAAGGGCGATAAAGTGAGACTCTGTCTCTGCAAAAAAAATAATAATAATAATAAAATAAAATAATAAAAAATGTATTTGGATATTAAAGACATCTTTAATGTGGGCCAATCACAGTGGCTCACAACTGTAATTTTAGCACTCAGGGAGGTTGAGACCCGTGGATAACTTAAGTTCATGAGTTTAAGACCAGCCTGAGTAAGAGTGAGACCCCATCTCTACTAAAAAGGAAAAATCGAGGCAGGAGGATGGCTTGAGCCCAAGAGTTTGAGGTTGCTGTGAGGTATGATGCCATAGCACTCTACCAAGGGCGACAAAGTAAGACTCTGTTTCAAAAAAATAAATAAATAAAAAATAAAAATAAAACAAAAACATCTTTCTGTTACTGACTAAACATTCTTGTGCAAAGGGGTCAGCAAACTATGTCCTTGCCTGAGTTATAAATAAAGTGTTATTGGAACACAGCCACACACATTTGTTTGCAGGTGGTGTACGAGTGGTTTCAAGCAACACCAGCAGAATGGAGCAGTTTCAATAGATATCTTATCATCTTCAAAAGCCACAGTATCTAGGGGTTTTTTAGAAAAAAAAAATTGCCAGCCCATCCTGTAAAATCATTTTAAATAACTGTTTAGGATCCCAATGCACTCATCCATTGGTAAAACCTTAGAGGTTTTAGGTATGAATTGCAAAGTGTTCTCCTGTCCCACAAACAAATGAATAAGGTTTGTTGGTAGGCAGCAACTTATAAGAATGTTTCCAAATCCTTGCCAACTCTGCATACTATCAGTTTAAAACACTTTTTTTTTTTTTTTTTTTGAGACACAGCCTCAAGCTGTCACCCTGGATAGAGTGCTATGGCATCACAGCTCACAGCAACCTCCAACTCCTGGGCTCAAGCGAGTCTCCTGCCTCCGCCTCCCAAGTAACTGGGACTACAGGCGCCCGCCACAACACCTGGCCATTTTTTGGTTGCAGCTGTCATTGCTGTTTGGCGGGCCTGGGCTGGATTCGAATCCGCCAGCTCAGGTGTACGTGGCTGGCGCCTTAGCTGCTTGAGCCACAGGCACCGAGCCAGTTTAAAACACTTTTGCTGGTGGCCAGACGTGGTGGTTCACACCTGTAATCCTAGCACTTGGGAGGCTGAAGTGGGTGGATTGCCTTAGCTCATGGGTTTGAGACCAGCCTGAGCCAGAGCGAGACTTCATCTTTAAAAATAGCTGGACGTTGTGGCAGGTGCCTGTAGTCCCAGCTACTTGGGAGGCTGAGGCAAGAGAATCACTTATGCCCATGAATTAGTGGTTGCTATGAGCTGTGACACCACGGCACTCTACTACTCTGCCGAGAGTGACATAGTGAGGCTCTGTCTCAAAATAAATAAATAAATAAAATAAAACACTTTTGCTTTCCCCTACTCCCCACCTTGGAAGATTTTTATCTGTGTACAACTAATAGATTATTTTTCTTGTCTTTCTGATTTCTGTCCTAAAGGTGTCTGGCATTGTCCTTGTTGGCCTGGGTATCAGTATCAAGTGTGGAGACGGTGCCCTGATGAGGCTCTTTGGTCTGTCCTCTGCATACTTTCTTCACATAGGCAGCCTATGCCTGGGAATGGGGTGCATCACGGTACTGCTTAGCTGCACTGGGTGCTACGGAACTGCCAAGGATAGCAGAGGCACTCTCTTGTTTGTAAGTTTGATCTGCCCACAAACCCCAAAATGGCCCCACCATGTACAAATCCTTCATTGCATGGGTTACAAACAACTTTGCTTGGTGTCCCTGATTTTAACTGTGGTTAAGGTATCTTGTTTAATGGCAACAGATGTCTCCATCTTTTCCTTTATGGTGTATCTTTTTTTTTTCTTTTCTTTCTTTCTTTTTTTTTTTTGAGACAGAGCCTCAAGCTGTGACCCTCGGTAGAGTGCCGTGGCGTCAGAGCTCACAGCAGTTTCCAACTACTGGGCTTAAGCGATTCTCTTGCCTCAGCCTCCCAAGTAGTTGGGACTACAGGCGCCCGCCACAACACCGGCCATGTTTTGGTTGTAGTTGTCATTGTTGTTTGGCAGGTCCAGGCTGGATTCGAACCTGCCAGCTCTGGTGTATGTGGCTGGTGCCTTAGCCACTTGAGCTATAAGTGCTAAGCCGATGGTATGTCTTTTTTAGAACCCCTCTCCTCCCAAAGGTCATAAATTATATTTCCTAGGTTTTCACCCCATGATTTTATTTATTTATTTATTTATTTATTCTTAGACAGAGTCTCACTCTGTTGTCCAGGCATCAGCATAGACTCTTGGGTTCAAGCAGACTTCCTGCCTCAGCCTCTGGAGTGGCTGAGACTACAGGCACCTGCCACAACACCTGCCTAATTTTTCTTTTCATTATTATTTTTTAAACCCTTGGTAGAATGCCATGGTGTCACAGCTCACAGCAACCTCCAGCTCTTGGGCTTAGGTGATTCTCTTGCCTCAGCCTCCTGAGTAGGTGACATAGTACCCACAATAGCCACAATGCCCAGCTATTTTTTTTTTGCAGTTTGGTCCAGTAGGGTTGGAACCCGCCACCCTCAGTAAATGGGGCCAGTGCCCTACTCACTGAGCCACAGGTGCTACCCTTTTTTTTTTTTTTCTGGAGAGATGGGGTCTTGCTCTTACTCAGGCTGGTCTCAGACTCCTGAGCTCAGTCTTGTTTTCTTGCTTCTAAATTGTGTGTGTGGTGTGAGGTAGGGGTCTGATTTGATTTTTTTTTTTAGAGAAAGAGTCTCACTTTGTCACCCTTGGTAGAGTGCCGTGGCGTCACAGCTCACAGCAACCTCCAGCTCTTGGGCTTAGGTGATTCTCTTGCCTCAGCCTCCCAAGTGGCTGGGACTACAGGTGCTCACCACAGTGCCTAGCTATTTTTTGTTGCAGTTTGGCTGGGGCTGGTTTTGAATCTACCACCCTTAGTATATGGGGCCGGTGCCATACTCACTGAGCCACAGGTGACTCCCCGATTTGTTTTTTTTTTCCTCAATTGGGCAACATATTGTCCTACTAATTGAGTGACCCATTCAGTTCTCCTTTGTCACACTAGTTCCCACTATGTTTGGGTCTCTTGCCAGTGCACTGCTTTGTTCTACTGCCCCATGTGTCGGTTCCTTGCTGACACAACACTGTTGTAATCACCATTCATGTACAAGTCCATGTTCAAGTACATGGCATGTGAGATTTCAAGTGTGATCATTCGACATCAAGTCACAGAGTTTACCTGTGTTACTCATTCTCCCCCTAAGTCTGCTGTCAACTTCCTCATTCCTATCTCCATCTCTGGGACTGGCCCCTTAGATTCTTTTTTTTTTTTTTGAGGCAGAGCCTCAAGCTGTCACCCTGGATAGAGTGCTGTGGCATCACAGCTCACAGCAACCTCTAATTCCTGGGCTCAAGCGAGTCTCTTGCCTCTGCCTCCCAAGTAGCTGGGACTACAGGCGCCCGCCACACGCCCGGCCATTTTTTGGTTGTAGCCGTCATTGTTTTTTGGCAGCCCAGGCTGGATTCGAACCCTCCAGCTCAGGTGTACGTGGCTGGTGCCTTAGCCTGTTGAGCCACAGGCGCCGAGTCCCCCTTAGATTCTTGTTTGATTCTAAGCCACCCCAGGTGTAATTTTCCTCCAGTAAGCATATTGTCCTTTTTTTTTTGAGATGAGCCTCACTTTGTCACCCTTGGTAGAGTGAAGTATATTGTTTTCCTTCCTTCACTTTGTTGTTGCAAAACTCTGGCTATTTCAATCAGGGGGGCTCAGGGAGATCGTTGCTCTGGTCATCCTTCAGAGTATGTGGTTCCCGATTGTTAAAAGCACCCCTCCCCCATCTTTCTTCTCCCGGAAGTTCCATCATTTTTTAATTTTTCTTAATTATCTTGTTCAACAAACTGTCATTAAACAGGCCCTGTGTCTGCAGTATTTAATTTTAGCTTCGATCTGCTGCAGGCTGTTATTTTATCTTTTCACTGTTTAATTTGGAGGAATCCAAGAACCCTCTCTCTGACGCAGCACATCCAATCCATCCACAAATTCTGTCTTTTCCCTCAGTATCTGTCCCTCTAAAGCCCCCACCCCACCAAAGAGACTTCATTCAGGAAAGCAAAGTCTTTTTGTTGGTATTGGGAGCCAGGGAGGGTTGTGAGCAGCGGAGGGATATGCCCTCACCCTGCTGTTCACAGGTGTCTTCTGGCATCTGTGAGGGTAGCAGAGTGTCAGGGCGAGGGGCTGAACCCAGGTGGAACCGTGAATTCCTGGGATAAGAAGTGGACAGATTCAGGATAGAGCCTGAAAAATGGAGCCCAGAAGCCTAAGTCCCCCAGAGACATGGAGATGTTTATTTTACCATATTTATTTGACCAGCAGGGTGGGTTCCTACAGCTACCATCCCTGCACCTATGAGTGCCCCTGTGGGATGTGCGGAGCCTGGGCCTGTATCCACTGTACTTTCCAGCTTCTCCTAGTCAATGCTAGATAAGCCCAGCCAATGGCCAGTCTAGCAACTCAAAGCATGAATTATCAAACAGATATTTCTTTGTTTTTGAGACAGAGTCTCACTATGTCGTCCTTGGTACAGTGCCATTGTGTCACAGCTCACAGCAACCTCCAACTCCTGGGCTTAAGTGATTCTCTTGCCTCAGCTTCCCAAGTAGCTGGGACAACGCCCGGCTATTTTTTTGTTGTAGTAGTTGTCATTGTTGTTGTGGCGGGCTTGGGCTAGGTTTGAACCTGCCAGTTCTGGTGTATGTGGCTGGCGCCCTAGCTGTTGAGCTACAGGAGCCGAGCCTATCAAACAGATTTTATCTAATGTACTGTGTAATATCAGTAACAATGGGAACCGATGAATGAGATGCCAGGAGATGGCCTTACATTGTCCTCATGTGGCCTCGAGAGGCTCCACAAAATCCTCTGAGCCCCCCTGAGCTGGTCCTACCTGCACATTGTACAGATGGAAAAGTGAGGCCCAGAGAGAGAAGTTGCTTCTCTGTGATGTGCAGCCACAAGACTGCTCCTCTTCTTGCCATATTTCCCACTAGTCTTTCCAAATGCATGCAAATTTCATTGGAAAAAAATAAGCCAGCACATGCTATTTCCCCTGCCCCTGCCCCCTGCCCACTAGTTGCCACCCTTTCCCTTTCAATCCCTAGCTGAGGTTAGTCATCCTTGCTGTCCTCCCCATCGCTCTTCCTGTGCCTCTACGAGCCCCTGGGGTCCCTTTCTAGGCTGTCAGAATGAGGGTCCAGCTTACAGCTACTCTAAACATCCCTGAGTCCCCAATGTGCAGGAAATAAAAACCAACAAAACCCTTTACTCTCCAACCCCAGGCATCAGTTCTCTCAAATTGGAGAGGTAGCCTGGGGTGGGGGGACAGAGACCCCCCTGTCCGCACACAGTGTGAGGCAGGGATGTGGCTGAGCAGGCTGCCAATCCTCCTGTGCCTCCCTCTGCGACCACATAAATGATCATTGGAGACATGGATTGATAGTAAGAGATGCAAGAGGTGAGGCTAAGCATAGGTGCAGGACAGCCCCGAGCACTTCTTACAGAGTCCTTTGATTGAGAAGATACATAATGGGCAGAAAGATTACTAAGCAAAGACATGCTGCGTGCTCAGGGACCATGTGCTTTAGGGGCTACTTGCTCAAGAAAATGATCTCATATGGGTGAAGAAAAGGTGATAAAAAGTTATGTACTTGAGGAAATGATTTCCAAAAAGACAACATGCAATTTTCTCCCACTAATCCTTCAAGGAACTGCCATAAAATGCTTGATGTTTAACATCAGCCTTACTACCGCAGGACTGATCTTTGCTCCTCTGGGATTACTGAGTTACTGGGTGGCTTGCCTTCCAAGTCACAGTAGATTTCAAGGCTTGCCAGGATACTGTCTTGGTGACTGTGAGAGCAGGCATGATGTTCAATGTCCGTACCCCTCTGTGTCTTCCAGTGCTTCATTGTCACGGTTGTCATCCTTGTTGTGGAAGTCACAGCTGCCACAGTTGTTCTTCTTTTCTTCCCAATTGTAAGTATGCAGCTGTTTCTCCCACTCAGCATTAGAAAGAGAGTCAATAGAAACCCATCCCCTGGGCGGCGCTTGTGGCTCAGCGAGTAGGGTGCCGGCCCCATATACCAAGGGTGGCAGGTTCAAACCCAACTTCGGCTGAACTGCAAAAGAAAAAAGAAACCCATCCCCCCTCCACTGCGGGCACCCACACTCTATGCTCACTTGTGGGGACGCACAGGTCCCATGGATGCAACATGCACCCAGAGGCCAGGTAAAAAGCTGAAAACCTCTGAGGCCTCAGGAAACTAGTTGGGTTCATTTGGGACCGTCTCGCCGTCCTTTCTGATTGGGAGGTGATGGGAAAAGTGCGCATGTTGCTGGGGGTTTTTTTAAATGTATTCAAAATAGAGGGGCTATTTAGGAAAATCGTCAAAACAACAAAAGCTTGAGCACTTTGGCCCAACAATCCCATGTCTAGGAATTATCCAAAGATTGACTTGCTCAGAATGACGTTCATGTCCAAAATATTGCAAACAGCCTAGAGGGTGCATTTAAGTATGTGATAATATGCCCACACAACAGACTCCTGTACATCTGTAAATGAGGAAGGAGGTGGTTCTCGGGGTTCCAGATGGGACGTTCTCCAGATTAGAGTACTGACCACATCACTGCCCCCCAGGAACTGACTCTGACATTAGAATTCAAAGGCATGTGGTTGATGTGGGAGGTGATTCCAGGAAGCATTCGAAGGGAACAGAAGTAAGGCAGAAAAGGGAAGGCAGCCTGCTAAAGGTGACCCTATGACCCACCAAGCTCAGTCCTGCTGGTGACATCTGGACACAGCATAGAACGAGCACCTAAGTTGTTCACTCAAGGAGTGAAGGGCCTGAGGTGTTGATCACCCATCAGCCACTGACTGAGGATTGCTGTCAGGGTGCACCTGAACTCAGAAAGCAGGGACCTGGCTCGGCAACCGTAGCTCAGTGGTTGGGGCGCCAGCCACATGTACCAAGGCTGGCGGGTGAGCTAAACACCAATGACAACTGCAACAAAAAAATAACCAGGCATTGTGGTAGGCACCTATAGTCCCAGCTACTTGGAAGGCTGAGGCAAGAGAATCGCTTGATCCCAAGAGTTTGAGGTTGCTGTGAGCTGCGACACCACAGCACTCTACCAAGGGTGACATAGTGAGACTCTGTCTCAAAAAAAAGTTAAAAAAATGAAGGCAGGGACCTCTGGCTTGTGAGCAATGTGGCCAGTGGACACAGGTCTCTTAAGGGCCATGGGGTCACGAGCAGGGAACCAAGAGCACCTGCTACTCTTGTTGACACAGCCAGATGCAGGGCAATGAGTGCAGTGTGAAAGGAAAAGGGGACAAAGGGTGTGAATCTACTTTGCTTTGACACACATGAAACATCTCTTTGGGGACACAGGAAACAGTAACAGTCATCAGTACTAGAGTGGGAGGAACTTTCTGGCTGGGAGAGAAAGGTGGGAGGGAAACTTTTCATGGTCTTAACCTTTGGTGCTTTGTTAATTTTGAACCATGTGACTCTATCACCTCTGGCTGGGGGAAGCTTTTAAAAACCTTTATTTAAAAAATAGAAAATTAAATTTGCCCCTTATGTGTAGAGAGTGACTGAGTTGTGAAGGTGATATTCAGCTCTTTAATTGAGTTAGAGCCTGATCGTGGGTGTAGCAGGCTGTGGGCGATTTGAAAGAGCAGATGATTCAAGTTCATTTGTGATGGGTACAGCCAGATGCACTTGGTTCCATGCTCTTTCCTGTTTCTCTACTGGGGGGTGTAGCACAAGCTACTCCATAGAGCAGACCCCCATGAGCTGAGGGGAGGGAAGGAGAAGGCAGTCCCCCACCCCCCTGCTCTGTACCTGGAAACCTCAGCCAAGGGGTCACCCTAGCTCTTTGGGTGCTAATTACTTCCTGTCTCATCTGCAAGGTTCGAGACCTGGCCTTGGAACACAGCTTCGTGACCCTGAGGAAGAATTATAGAGGGTACAATGAGCCAGATGAGTATTCCACGGAGTGGAACTTGGTCATGGAGAAGGTGAGGTTCACTTAAAAATTGTGGGAAAGGCTTGGCGCTTGTAGCACAGTGGTTATGGCACCCGCCACATACACCCAGGCTGGGTGTCTCACTATGTTGCCCTTGGTACAGTGCTGTGGCATGACAGATCACAGCAACCTTGAACTCTTGAGCTTAAGTGATTCTCTTGTCTCAGTCTCCCAAGTAGCTGGGACTTCAGGTGCCCACCACAATGCCCATTTTTTTTCTTGTTGTAGTTGTCATTGTTGTTTAGCAGGCCCGGGCCAGGTTTGAATCCACCAGCCCTGGTGCATGTGGCCAGTGCCCTAACCACTGAGCTACAAGCACCAACCCTTTTTTTTTTTTTTGAGACAGAGTCTCAAGCTGTCACCCTGGGTAGAGTGCCATGGCGTCACAGCTCACAGCACCCTCAAACTCTTGGGCTCAAGCGATTCTCTTGCCTCAGCCTCCCAAGTAGCTGGGACTACAGGTGCCCACCACAACGCCAGGCTATTTTATTGGTTGCAATTGTCATTGTTGTTTTAGCTGGCCCAAGCTGAGTTGGAACCTGCCAGCTTCCAGCTTCGGTGTTATGTGCCTGGTACCCTAACCACTGAACTATGGGCACTGCTGAGCCTTTAAAAAAAAATTTTACAGGGTGGCGCCTGTGGCTCATCGATTGGGGTGCCGGCCTCATATACCAAAGGTGGTAGGTTCAAACCCGGCCTCGCCAAACTGCAAAACAGAAAAATAGCCGGGCGTTGTGGCCGGTGCCTGTAGTCCCAGCTACTC
>CAUYRH010124767.1:0-33375 GCA_963574655.1 Perodicticus potto | reverse complement strand
AAAAATGGCCGGAGCATTGTGGCGGGCTCCTGTAGTCCCAGCTACTTGGGAGGTGGAGGCAAGAGACTCGCTCAAGCCCAGGAATTGGAGGTTGCTGTGAGTTGTGATGCCACGGCACTCTATCCAGGGTGACAGCTTGAGGCTCTGTCTCAAAAAAAAACAAAAAAATAAAAAATGGAAAGGGAAAGACTTTTAAGGGCAAAGGCTTAGGGATTCTGATTTAAAACATGAATTCTGATTTTCCACATTTTTTTTTTGGCCTTCCTCTGATCTCAGTGAGTTTGCTTGACCATCAATGTGGTATTGCACCTTCTTGTTTATGGGTAACTTCTTTCTCACTAATGCTCCTGGCCTGTAGGGCAGTAATGATCTTGCTGCTCCAGGAAACTTCTGACATTTGGAATTCCACTTTAATTCAACTGATGTCTACGGAGTTGATTGCACAGAGCAAACCAAATATCCTCCTGCTGTATGTATTCTTGTCCACAAGCAGCACTCAAGGCTGATAGGTAGGAAGGAACTGAGTAACTGAACCATTTTAATACAATAAAGATAAAATTTTAATATGTAAAATAACGTGCTAGTTGCTCTAAGGCAGAAAAGGAACAAATGCTTGTTTTGTTGTTGAGAAAAAACCACATACATTTTTTAGGTCAGAAAATGGCTCTTTGCAAAAGAGAGTAGTTAAGATAGGCAGAAGCAGGGAAGGATGTCCTGAGAAGAAAGAGCTGAAGCTTGGGGTGGGGTGCGGAGAGAAGCTGAAAACCACCCAGCACACGAGGGGATCTGGAACTGTTTTCCACTTTGCCTTAAGCAACCCTTCTGAGCAGTATAAAGCTTTCTGAAAATACAATTTTGGAGGGAACTGCAAATTGAAAAAAAGAAAAAAAAGAAAAAAAAGAAAAGAAAAAAAAACAGTTCTCTGCTTACAGCCCAGATGGATGAGCAGAGCCCTCCCCAGGCCTTATCTTTGCATCTAGACCGTGACCCCTGTGGGAATACTATGTACTGTATGAATACATTTACCAAAGATGCCCCTCCTTAGCCTCTCTAGGGCTCCGCAGAGCCTACTTGGAGGGATACTCCCCCGGAGTATAAATTTGCATGGAGAAAAGAGTGGGAAGCAAAGACTAGATAACTCGGGGTCCTGTTAGGGAAGGATTCAGATATAAGCTTGATGCATTTTACTTAATCCAGGAGGCAGAGGGACTCGGAGGGTTTGTGTGGGAAGGAGAGACATGACTCAGAGCTGCCCATCAGTGGGATTAATCTGAGTGGCTTGTGGGTTGGCCTGAAGTGGCACTGAAGTTACCTCCCTCAAGTGACAAATAGCAGGATGATCTTAAGCCAGTGACAGGTAAGGGGAGTCTGGCAGGTAAACAGAATCCCTCATGAAACTCAAATCCAGAGTACTAGGATGCTGACTGGATACACCCTCCCCTCAGCAAGGGAGCCTCACTCCTAGAGAATCTGAGATCTGTCTGAGGGATTGAACGTGTATGAAGAGGCCTAAGTGTTCAGCTGAAGGAGTTTTGTCATCTGATTTTCTTCTGTTCTCCCACCACCTGAGAAAAAGTAATTTTCTTTTCTGGAACCGAGCATTGAACTTCGGAGATAGGTGTCTCTTTCTTTTGCAGTTTTCACATCTCCTAAAGTATTTTACCCTTGGCTATCAAAGGATATCCATACATTTCAAGGGATTAATACTTCTAAAGTGAACTGAGTGTGTGTTTGAGCTCTTCATTTGCTGTTTTAAAACACCAAATTTTCATCTCTGTAATTCAGCACTCAGAGAGTCCATGGCCGGGAGTGGTGGCGGGGTGGATTGCTTGAGTTTAGGACTTTAAGATCAGCCTGAGCGAGAGCCAAACCCCATCTTTATAAAAACCAGACAGGCTTTGCGGCAGGTACCTACTTGGGAGGCTGAGGCAAGAGGATTGGTCTTTTGAGCCCAAGAGTTTGAGGCTGCTGTGACCTGTGATACCACCGTACTCTACTCGACAAAAGGAGACGCTGCCTCAACAAAATAAAACAAATGTTTATCAAATAACTGAAAGAAACATCCTTTATCCCCTAAGGACAGTGTTTCCATTGGCTCCTCAGCCTCCACTAAAGGTGCATCTCTGTGTCACGGCTTTGCTGGTTTGACCACACCAAGAGACTGGGCAACACTCCAGTGTCAGTTCTGTTTGGTTTTAGCACCGACTCCTCTTTCTTTCTTTCTTTCTTTCTTTCTTTCTTTCTTTCTTTCTTTCTTTCTTTCTTTCTTTCTTTCTTCTTCTAGAGACTCACTTTATCACCATCTTTAGAGTGCTCTGGTATCACAGCTCACAGCAACCTCCAACTCTTGGGCTTAGGTGATTCTCTTGCCTCAGCCTCCCGAGTAGCAGGGACTACAGGAGCCCGCCACAACACCTGGCTATTTTTTGTTGCAGTTTGGCCAGGGCTGGGTTTGGCCACCCTGGATTATGGGGCCGGCACCCTACCCACCGAGCTATGGGCACTGCCCCCAAACCCCCTTTTATCCCATCCAAATACTCACATTAATTTATATTTGTATTCTCCAATACTATTCTCATGTTACCAAAAAGTATGCAACTAAAGGTCAATGCTATTTAGTTGTTTTGTTGTCTGTGTCCTGAAGCAGGGGTCGCACGCTAAATTACCTACAGAGTAATATAGGACCGCTATGCATATGGCAGTAGGGCATGGTAGAGACTGCAGGAAACTGGACCCCGGGTGCCTGTGAGTCAGTGCCCAGCCAGTGCTGAGCTCTGCCCATTGTTTCCCTGAGGGACTGAGAGCCTCACATATTCAGATCTTTTAAAGCAATGTTTCTGCAGAGGTCTTCAGACCACCAACATCAGTAGCACATGGAAACTTGTCAGAAGTTTCAGATACTTGTCTCTTCCCCCCACGTAACCTCCTGAAGAAGAATCTCTAAATGTGGAATCCAGGCTTCTGTGCTGTATCAAGCCCTCCCTGTGATTCTGAACTGCTTGCTATAGAGGATATTGTGCGGCACCACCCAGATTGCTCTTGAGGACCGATACTTGAGAACTGTGTTTAAGTTTCAAGAAAAGCCCCATATCAAAGCAAAGATGTTTCTTTGCTTTTCAGGTTCTTTTGTTATTTATTCTTTAATTGACAAAATGGTATACAACATGAGGTTTGAAAATATGTACACACTGAAGAATGACTACATCAAGCTAATGAACATATCCATTACCTCACATACTTTTATTGTTTTTTTCTTTTATTAAGTCATATACACATAAATCTGAATACATTTATGCATATGTGGGGTACAATGTGTTGTTATTTTATACAATTTGGAGTGCTTACATCAAACTAATTAATATAGCTTTTGACTCATTTACTTGATTATTGTGTTAAGACATTTATGTTCTATTCTTGATACGTTTGGCTTGTACCCTTGCAATATGCTCCATAGGTGTGGTCCCACCGTTTACCCTCCTTCTATCGAACCTCTCCCAACCCTCCCCTTCCCACTCCATTTCTCTCCTTCATCCTGGCCTATAGTTGTGATCTATCTTACGTTAGAAAGTGTGAGTAAATATAAACTGGTTTCATAAAAGTACTGAGTACATTGTTGGATACTTTTTCTTCCATTCTTGAGATACTTTACTTAAGAGAATATGTTCCAGCTCAATCCGTGTAAACATGAAAGAGGTAAAGTTGCCATCATTTTTTAAGGCTGCATAGTATTCCATGGTTACACACACCACAATTTATTTTTAAGGGTTGATAGGCACTTGGGCTTCTTCCATGACTTGGCTATCATGAATTGAGCTGCAATGAATAATCTGGTGTAAATATCTTTGTTGCAAGGCGATTTTTGGTCTTTTGGATATACTCTTAGGAGAGGAATTATAGGATCAAAAGGCAGGTCTATTTTTAGGTCCCTGAATGTTCTCCAAACTTCTTTCCGAAAGGAAGATATTAACTTGCATTCCCACCAGCAGTGCAGAAGTGTTCCCTTTTCTCCACATCCATGCCAACATCTTGAACAGAAGCTTCTCTGACAAAGACAGGCGCATGATCTACAGGAACATAAAAAAAAAAATGCTCATCATCTTTAACTATCAGAGAAGTGCAAATCAAAAGCACTTTGAGATACCATCTAACTCCAGTAAGAGGAGCCCACATCACAAAATCCCAAAACTACAGATGTTGGCGTGGATACTTTTCTTTTATGCTAAGAACGTTTAAAATCTACTCTCCACAAATTTCAAGAATATAATACATTGTTATTAACAATTGTAGCCATATTGACAGTAGATCTCTTGAACTTATGCGTCCTATGTAACTGAAATTTTATACTCTTTCACCAACTTTCCCCAACCTCCCTGCTCCCCAGCACCTGATAACCACCATTGTACTGTCTGTTTCTATGAGTTCAAATTGTTTTGATGCTGCAGATAAGTGAGATCTTGTAGTATTTGTCTTTCTGTGCCTGGCTTATTTCACTTAGCACAATGTCCTCCACATTCAGCTGTGTTGCTGCAAATGACAGAATTTCATTCTTTTTTATAGCCAAATACTATTCCATTGTGTATATATGCTGCATTTTCTTTATCCATTCATCCCGTGACAGACACTTAGTTGGACTCCATATCTCGGCTATTGTGACAATGCTGCAGTGAGCGTGGGAGTGCAGCTATCTGTTTGACACTCTGATTTCATTTCCTTTGGATTGTCACTGTTTTTAAAACATGGGGAAACTATAAAAGACACATACGCTTGTCAAGCTAAGTCTGTTCTATGAGCTGTCACTTTACAGCCTCTAGTCAAGAGTCTGCACTTGCTAAAAAAGGGATGCTTTTCTGTTAAAATATATATATATATATGACTTCTCTTAGAGATTGCAAAGTTTACTGACTACAGATGTAGGTAACATTTCTCAAACTTCACCACTGATACAGTTTGGAGAGCAAAGGAGAGCCAGAATCTCCTCCTGGGAATGGGGAGCGTATCCTGCAAGTACAAAATTTAGTGGAAGTCTTTCCATTTACCTTTACACTTCATATGAGTTTTACATACCATTCCATCATATGCTTACCTTTGGCTTGTCATCAAAACAATGTTTTACACTGCTTTTGAATTAAATTCCTTACCCCAGAAAAATGCCCAAATTTACCCCAGTAAAATAGAGGCAAGAAAACAGGAAGTAACATGCAAAAGGTGGGAGGAAATTGTGAGCCACACTCAAGAGCAGCAGGAATGACTAAAAAATGCCCCTTTTGCCCTAACTTTCACACCTCTGTAGTCACATGTGAATGAGTAAATAGCATGTACTAAAAATATCATTGAACAAAGTGGGTAGCCCCTTAGTCAGAGGGCTTATTTTTAGAAATGCTTGAGGCAAGTTTGGGTGAGATTTAGTGATAGGCTTTACCCAATTCTTACCTCCTATGGTCACTACTTCACTTCTCCAAAATCAGTATTGTGAAGATGGTTGAAAGGTTTGACTTCATGTGGCAACACAAACTGATTGGAGAGGATTGCCTGAAGCACTGCATTGAGAGAGATTCTGAGTCTGTGCCTGGCACAGTCCACTATAAATGTCAGCCAGGGTGTAGAAGTGTAAGTGCCGGTCCAAGTGACAGATACACGTCAGCCCTCCTCTCCTCAGCACTAATACGTAATGAAAAGAATCTGGACCACAGATGGTCCTGTGTGGCACTGGAGACCTGCCTAAACCAAGTTCCCTGGGCCACAGAGATTCATAATAGGAGTCCTAACATCCACAGGCATGATTCAATGACCTTAGCTGCAAAAGATAATTGCCATCATTGTAGATGTTCAGTATTCATTCATTTGTCTTCTAATTTTAATAGAGATATAATATCTCTCCTATCTCCACCTCTGCAGATTTCAGCTCCTCTCAGACTATTCCCTTTTATTCCTGTTTCCCAAAGCATTGTTCACTGGATGACGCTCACATATGACTTTACATTCTTCATATGGTTTAATTAGTGGCACCCAGAGGTTTCCTCTCTCAGAAGCCAAAGTCTTCTCGAGACAGCTCACAAATCTTTCATACGACACACTCACACACTCTCCTACGCCCTATGTATTGTATGTAATCACTAGTGCTAGTTAATTCTTGAGGTTCCTGCAACTGATCTAGCTTTTGGGGAGGCTTTTTTAGGTTGCTCATAATGAATAACATTTATCAATCATAATGACTTATCAATCCATTTACAAGAAGTTTTTTTTTTTTAATTAGGAAGAAAAAAGTGCTAAAAGAATCTTTAAAAGTTTATGTTAATATGTTTGGTGATCAGGGCAACTATTGGTTTCAACAGGGCAGATATTCTTTTAAGTATCCCATATTTCAGATAAAAAAACTGAGTAGAAATTACTTTCCAGCTGATAAGCGCACTGAAGCCCACATTCAATCTACATGTCTTGACACCAATTCCAGAGATTTTTCCCCAGAGTTATGCCATCTTTCCCTTTGCCCAGCAAAGGGCGAAGTGATTCCAACACTGTTTAGCGAACTGTTCTGCAGCATTTACCATCACAGCCCTCCATCCCAATACCAAGTTCAGTACTTTTGCAAACAGAAGATGCTTGGTAAATATTTGACCAACTATTATCATTAGTTCCAATGAACTAATGAAGGCATTCTTTGTAGCTCTTTCATTTGTAGCAAAGACTACCATCTAAATCTCCTGACTATTAGTTTCTTCTTTTTACAAAACACAACACCACTTAAATCAGTAACTGCAGTGTATGTGTTCTGTTTTTTTGTTTGTTTGTTTGTTGTTTGTTTTGAGACAGTCTTACTTTGACACCCTCAGTAGAGTGCCACCACGGCGTCATAGCTTGTGGCAACCTCAAACTCTTGGGCTTAAGCGATTCTCTTGCCTCAGCTTCCCAAGTAGCTGGGACTACAGGCGCCAGCTTCAACACCCAGCTATTTTTAGAGACGGGGTCTCGCTCTGGCTCAGGCTAGTCTTGTGTTCTGTTTTTTGACCTTGCCAAAAACTAACCTTTGTGATTTCCTAGCAAGTTACTCCTTTTCTTCGCATGTTCCTTTATTTGTCAAATGAGGATGTTGTATTTGATGACATGTATGTAGAATTTATAGAATATTCATGCTGGAAGAGGCTTAGATCATCTAATCCTACTCCCTCAAATTGCAGATAAGGAAAATTGACCTCTTCTGGCTCCTCGATAAAATCTTGGAGAAATACTTAGCTTTCTAACAGAACCAGTTCTTCTGAATACTGAGGTTGCCTATTTCATACCTGCCATTTACCAAATGAGTGATCATGATCATGGTCTGTAACATTGAAGGGGTGGGAACAAAGATCCTTTCAGATTTAAAATTTTGAGGATTAAAAGGGCATCTTTGAAAACTGACATCTTTGCTACCCCTGGGATATGACCCAGAACATAATAAAGCATGGTACAGCTCCAGAAAGAAATTGATGCAAGAACAAGTTAAGAGCATCCATCCAAAGCATTGAGATTTGTTGTTGGATGACTTTGTTCAATGAATACCTGGATCTTGCCTGGTTTATCAATTGCTTGAAAAAATTGCTTTATTTTTTGTGTTCTTCAAAAAATAAAAAAAATAGCTGAACATCCTTTACAGTTGACCCAAAGATATGGAAGAAGGCACCAATTAAAGTTAATTTCAAACAAAGTTGGATGCTGCAAATCAGAAAACCATCTCTAGATCTTTCTACCTTAAGGAATATTATGTTATAATGAGTCTCAGTGTTTTCCAGTTGAGCATCAGAAGTTTCACAATCTATTTAATATATTGCATTCCAAGTATCTGTTTATTCAGTTGTTACAAATTGCCAATGGGACAGAAACTGTCTGTCACTTCCAGAGCAATTAAGTGTGTAAAAACTTATCAAAAGAAATCTGTCAAGTTTGAGTAAGTATAAATATTGCATGGAAGTCCCTAAGGAAATCAAACTGAGTACGGTACTTTTTGCTAGCTGCAGCACATGAGAATTTATTTTGCTTTATTTACTTGGCTTTATTTTTCAGAAAGATGATAGCATTTCATGTAGCCCACTGGATTAATGTTTTGTGCTGATAAAAATAGATTTTAATTCTTAGGGGAAATCTGAATTGTCTGTTGAGTGATAAAACAATACTAGCTCTTTACTTTTCAAATGTCAAGAGCTCTTACTGTTTTCTCGGCAGAGCATTGGAATGGGAGCTTATACTGAAGGACGAGGTTGTAGTCAGTCTGCTCGGCCACTTTCTGATGCTCCAAACTTACCCTTTCAAGGCCTCAGAATTTTCAAATCTTTAAAATGAGGAAATAGGACAAGTGACATGTTGGGTACTTCTCTTATGCTTTTTGCCTGCTCTGATATCTGTATTATAAGTACATTAAATCCCTCCTGCTCCTTTCTGATTGCCCTGCACACATAAATAAAAAGACCATATTACAGGTGGTGATGTTTGCTGTGAAGAAGTTAATATCTCCGCTAGAGATCACCCCCTGGTCTTGGGAGCTCAGCCTTTAGCTCAGCATACACCAGCTAGAACTTTCCCCCTGACCTTTGCACTTCAGAACACTACAGTATTTACGGAAGTCACATGTTAGAACTGATGTTCGTTAGGATCCTTAACATGTTCTTTTGAGGATGTTTTTGGCAACTGTGGTTTGTGCCCCTTTTTGTTGGATGGAAAATGGTTATAGGGTTAAATTGTTACAACTTCAGAAACTTACTACAACTTGAATTCAACTTTTTGCTGGTTTCTGTTATTCTATTTAATGGTTCTTAATGATTTCCCCAAAAACCAAAATAATAGAGTTCATGATCATTATTTTATACTTATTGTTTTTTTCTTGAATTGAAGTAATAGCATCAGGTTTTCCCAAACTAGGTTTAGTGAGCTATTAATAGATGTTTCAAAAAAGCTGTGCATGTGTGGGCAGGGTGTAGGTGATGGTGCTGATAATTCCAGATCAAGTAAATTTGGATGCTTTAACTCTCTCCCAGGAATTTCAAGGACATTCAAGGCATGATAAAATCTCTTGCCAGTCTTAAAAGAAAGAAAATTTAAAAATCTCTTTAACTGTTTAATCCAGTGCTTCTCAAAATCATTTGCTCATGTAACCCATTTGAATTTGGGGGTCATGAAGCTCTAAAACAGGGAATTAATAACCAAGGACCACAGTTCAGGAATTGCTGCAGGATGCACTAAGGGTTGCTTGCATCTCCCACAAAAGCACTAAGTTATTTAAGTCACAACAGCAGTGAAACCAAAGGAAGCAACTTATTTTGTTAATTGAATTTTTTTAATGTTCACTTTCATAAAAGATTAACCTGGTGAAGTGCAACACCCATAATAACTAACATCTATGCAGCCATTTAGAGAATTCAGAGTGCTTTCCCATAAACAGATGCTCACCGCATACCTGGGGGATCCTATTTAAAATCATCCTCATTTTTTTTTCTTTTTTTGTGAATTAAGAAGTTGAAAGTGAGAGAGTTTAAATGGCTTCCTTTACATAACACAGGTATGGACTTTAGTTTTCTTGTATTCTATTTTTTTCCCCATCCATTAGAAAAATAATAAAGCAGATGCCTTTTCCCCTAATACCCCCTTTCTCCTTGTTATATGAGCCTCCTCAAAGCCTTACAACCATGTCACTAGCAACAGTCCTGAAAAGTTATTCAGGGGAAAAAATAGAGTTCCCTGTATTTTATTACAACTCTCCTTGGAGAGATGTGGGTTGATTAATATCGTGCTGTAAATTACTTTCTAACATCTACCTTGTGACTTTGGAGATGCTAATTTATACTTAAAACTCTCTTATAACTAATTAGGGGACAGGCAGTGTTCTTCTCACTGTGCATAGGAGAAAATTGAGGTGCTGAGAGATTGCTAGGTTTGCCTGAAACTCACTTATCAAGTTGAGTAAGGAAGGAGTACGTTATCTGCTGTGCTGATTGTTAAAATCTCCTGTTTTTATTGGGAGTCTGCTATACAGGATTGTACTTCTTCACAACCTATTACATGGGCTTTTCCTTCTCCAGGTTTTAGTTTCTTGAGGAAATAACTGGCTTGCTGGGAAGCACTTGCTTATTTACACTGAGTATCCTCTTGACATCAGCATGGGGTTACTTATAATTACATGCACATTTGTAAATAAAATGATGAGCTATTCTCATCTAAACATAATTATATCTCTCTAAAATAATGCATGTGGAAATGTTATAATCCGGTGATAAAGGGAAAGCAATCTGCATGACCCCTCCTTTGTATGTAAACAGTGGATTATTAAGGCAGAATATGTTTCCTGTCGTACATTCAGTTGCTGAGGTCAAGTACAATTGGGACTTGTTGAAAGATGAAACAAGACGCCTTTTATAGTAATTAGTGTTCTCTATACAAAGTTAAAGTGACCTGCCTGCTATTTCCCAAGGACACTTTATGCATTTAGACCTTAGCCCAGGATCATATTAAAGAGTGACACAGGCTTGGCGCCTGTGGCTCAATGGGCTAAGGCGCCAGCCACATACACCTGCCTGGTGGGTTCGAATCCAGCCCGGGCCCGCCAAACAACAATGACGGCTGCAACCAAAAAATGTCCGGGCGTTGTGGCGGGCGCCTATAGTCCCAACTACTTGGGAGGCGGAGGCAGGAGACTCGCTTGAACCAGGAATTGGAGGTTGCTGTTCTGAAACCGGGGGCTCCCTTTGCAGCTCATTGCTCTCTCGCACTCGCAACAACAAAGTAATTTTTGAAGATAAGATGGGACATGTTGGCTAGTCAGTGCTAACATATCATCATTTCTCCAGCTTTGGACAAATCTAGAGACCATTAAAGAGAGGAATTATGGAATGCCTGAAGCTGAAGAAGTTCGATTTCTGTAGAGCGCAGTAGTTCAATGCAACAAATCATGTAAACTCACTGTCATTTAGGATTTTTCTCTGAATTGAAAGCCTGGGCTCATGTGTTCATTCACAAAACATTTACCTAATTTTTATGAAAAATTAGAACTTTTTTGAAGGAACATTTGCAGCTATAGCTGCCTATTCCATTCATCCCATTGCCGTTCTGGAATGAGTGTGCATTTTTGAAATGCTGCTGTTTGATCACTGTTTCATATTCATTCCCTTACCGATATAATAATTTTCACCTAATTTTAAAAATGCGGATGTACATTTATGGAATCAATCCACTAGTCAGTCAATGTCTATTGAATGACTATTCAATGTGGCATTAAACCACCATCTCACTAAAATGATGGCAAAGGGTTCAGCCTTACAAAGGAGAAGAGAGTGAGGATTTGAGTTGACACTAGGCGACATTAGGAGAAGACTGCATTGAAAATCAGGAATTTTTCTTTGTTTAACAGAGGCTAAGAGTTTGGGTTAGTTATTCTTCTGTGTCAGAGTTTCTCAGTGAAAGGAAAACTATCAAATGTACTTGAGAACAACAAAGAGCTGTGCAAATACATGGTATAATGATACACTGTAATGATTATTATATATAAAATGAAAGACGTGATCTAAATAGTTTCCAGGGTGGCTTTTGGCATTACTATATCAAGATTATAGACTCCTTGGATCTGTAATTTGGGCATTTTCTTAGTATGTGTTAAATGGTGCTTGGCCATGCTTAGCAAACTATAAATACAAATCCCCTTGACTTAAAAGGATTGGGCCTCTTTTAATCAACTATCAGTGTATCTTCTTGTTCTCTAGAAATAAAACCTTACTCTTTAACAAGTAGGAAGACCAGGAAAACGCATTACGGGGACTGTGATTATTTCCTATTTATATTTCGAGAGCTGGAAAAGAATCATTAAACAACAGTATGAATTTGTAGCTCAACCCTTTCTTTCATGAATTCTGTAGAGGCATAGGACTAAAAGACATATTCATAATGGAGATTCTTTTTACTTTCAGAGCTGAGCTATGCATGGATCTTCAATGAATACCCTTCCTATCAGGATAATCGCCGCTTCGTTTCTCAAGAGACTGGGAACCTGTACATTGCCAAAGTGGAAAAATCAGATGTTGGGAATTATACGTGTGTGGTTACCAACAATGTAACAAACCACAAGGTCCTAGGACCACCCACACCACTAATACTGAGAAACGATGGTGAGCGTTCTATGTAATTTTTTTTATTTGGTTTTTTGTGACCATGAGGTTAGTGTGGAAAGATGTTATGTTAATGGCACACAAAGCTTGGTTTTCTAAATTAGATTTCAAAAAAATTTAATGCATTCTGCATTTTGTGCCCATATTTTCTCCACATGTATAAGAAATAAGCCCATGAATCCATTTTGGAAAACTAATTAGAAATCTAATTGCTAATCTCAGTTAAGAGTGGAATGTGGATTTAGGTAAATGTAAATAAAAAAGGACTTTACTTGTTTCTCTCCCAGGCAGAATGAAGTGAAAGGTTGAACAATTTTACTCATTAAATGCAGAATACAAGGCTCATGTGAAACAGAAGTTTTAATTCCCCACCCTACTGTGAGACTACATCAAGAAAATATGTGAATTTCACCTTAATTATCTAAATGACTTAACAATATTCAGTAAATCACCATGTGCTTTTTTTTGGTTTGTTTGTTTTTGGTTTTGTTTTTCAGACAGAGCCTCAAAACATACCCTGGGTAGAGTGCTGTGGCATCACATCTCACAGCAACCTCCAACTCTTGGGCTGAAGTGATTCTCTTGCCTCAGCCTCCCAAGTAGCTAGGACTACAGGTGCCCTTACAACGCCCAACTGTTTTTTGGTTATAGTTGTCATTGTTGTTTGGCGGGCCCAGGCTGGATTCCAACCCGCCAGCTCTGGAGTATGTGGCTGGTTCCCTAGCTGCTTGAGCTACAGGCACCAAGCCTTCATGTAATTTTTAAACCTACTGTTAAATGCCAAACTCTAGGAGTTCCATGTTTTTTCCCACCGTGGATTTTTATACATGTGTATTCTCTTACCTCCAACTGAAGAGCTCTTGCTTGGATAACTACTGGTCCTTCCAGTTTCTTTAAAGATAACCACTTTTTGGCCAAGTGAGGTGGCTCATGCCTGTAATCCTAGCACTTAAACAGGATTGCTTGAGCTTAAGAGTTCAAAACCAGCCTGAAGAAGAGTGAGGCTCTGTCTCTACTAAAAATAGAAATACTAGCCAAGTGCAGTGGTGGGCACCTCTACTCCCAGCTACTGGGGAGCCTGGGCAAAAGTATCACTTGAGCCCAAGAATTTGAGGTTGCTGTGAGCTATGACTTTACAGCCTGGGGCAACAAAGTGAGCCTCTGTCTAAATAAATAAATAATAAAATAAAGAGTGCTTAGCTACTATGTGGAATATGGACTTTCCACAAGCAAGATTGGAAACTGGAAGTGTAATCAGACTACTTTTGCAATAATTCAGTTGGGAAATGACAGTGGCTTGAACTAGAGGGTAACTGCAGAGAGAGAGAGAAATGGATTCAGGACATAGTTTGCAGGGAAGGCTGCCAGGACTTGCTAGCGTGTTGGTTGTGGGAGGTAGGGGAGAGAAAATCAAGGATGACATGTAGGTTTCTAGCACAACAACTGAGTGTATGAGAATTTCATTTCTGAAATGGTTTTACTGAACAAGTTTGCAAGGGAACAATGAAAAATATCATTTTAGTCATTACCTGTAAAACCCAGTACGTAACTTGTCCCAGCAATGGAAAGAATTATTTGGTTTGTGTTTTTCATCCATTTCCCTATTATAATATTCATCTGTCGTATTCGTGTTCACTTGTCAACTTCCCTTCCCCACCGTGTTCACATGATGATCAAGGAAAGATCATAGTTTTCATCCAACTTTTTATTAGTCCCCAGCAAAATGCTTGCCACAGGGGCAAATATTGAATTAATACATTGGATTAAGCTGCATTATGCTAAATAAAACTGAAAACTTGTTTCAGTTTAAGGAGAAAATAAGTAAGATATCAGTTCTGTCAAAAGCTAGCTTTGTTGGGTGGCGCCTGTAGCTTATCGAGTAGGGCGCCAGCGCCATATACCGAAGGTGGCGGGTCCAAACCTGGCCTCAGTCGAACTGCAAAACAGAAAAATAGCCGGGCGTTGCGGCGGGCGCCTGTAGTCCCAGCTACTCGGGAGGCTGAGGCAAGAGAATCGCCTAAGCCCAGGAGTTGGAGGTTGCTGTGAGCTGTGTGACGCCACGGCACTCTACCCAGGGCGATAAAGTAAGACTCTGTCTCTACTAAAAAAAAAAAAAAAAAAAAAAAAAAGCTAGCATTGTTATGTCTCCTGATCTACACATGAAGAAGCTTTCAAAAAATTATGCTCCAGTGGCATTTTATAAGAAATTATTACAAAATATAGCTGCTCTAGCCTCTACCCAAAATGTACATATGCCAAAATGTCTGTTCAGTGGCATTATCTGTTCTGGTGCATGAAGTCACAAATGCAATGCCCTGCTGACCTCGATGTGCCTCAGTGTAGCTGAGGACAGATACCACACAGACCTCCTGCTCCAGAAAGATGGAACAAAGAGCTCTCCTGTCATCGTGTACACTTGAAGTTGGCGACAACTCTGCCTTCTGCTTGGCTTTTCAGTTTATCTCGTCTTGTCTAGTATATGTTAACAGATGTAACAAATGTTTCTTATTTGAATACTTTATCAAGAAATTAGAAGACTGAAGTTCTCATTCCTCAACCATTAGTATCCACTCATTTAATTTCCGTGAGAGCTACACGGTGAAGATTTGTAGTATCTTTCCCTTTTAGGACTCGAGTACATAAAATGGATACTAGAACTAGATGACTAAGCACAGGAAAGTCCTTCCTGGAGGTGAGACAAAGGGAAAATATAAAATCAAGAAAAGATTGCAAAATAAAGATGACATTCTGGTCAAAATCTATTTTGTCAGGATAAACAAAATGAAATGACTATTCTGCACGTTCTGGTATTTAGAGACTCTATCAGACTGTTAAGTGCGAGGTGGTTATAGAATTGGTACATTTCGGTCATTGATGTACGTTCAGAATTTCACCTCCTTTTGCCTCAGGATGTGGATACACAAGACAAAGAAATCTGAAGTGGAATTGAACTAATTTCCACCCTAGTCATTTCTCTGGCTAAGAGCAGATGTAGCTGAGCAAACTAGATTACCCCAAGATATTAAGGTTATTTCTTTGGAGTTCCAGCTAAGCAGTTCTGGACTATGATTCACTGTTTCCAGCCACCAAAAAGGTCATCGTGAGTCATGAACAGTGAACAGGAAACCTTGGTTCAGAACAGGTCCTGACAGGTGCCAGGTATGACGTGTCAGTTCCATGTCTGTCCCACTGGTCATATTTACCACTTGCCCCAGTACAGTAGAGTTTGGCAAGACCTTGGTCCTCCACGTTCCCTTTTCCCAGCTCTCCATGTGGCTCACTCCTTCCTGCATCTCATATCATGACTCAACTGTGGGACCGAGGGTAAGGACTCAGCCCCACCTTGTGACTTTGGATGTGTCTGTTTAACCTTCAGGTGGACTCAGCCCCACCTTGTGACTTTGATGTGTCCGTTTAACCTCCCTGTGCTCTGTTGTCTCATTAGTAAAATGAGGAAAATAGTATCCACCTCAGAGAGATATTTTGAGTGTTAAATTACATATATAGTGTGTTGAAATAGTATAACATCAACAACTTTCTTACCTAAGATACGCTTAACAACTTATATTTTTGAAAGACAACCTGTAATAGTGCATAGATAGTATTATCCTTGTTTTTTAAAAAATACGTGTGGGTAAATAACCGAGAAAGGTGGAGTATTACTCTCTAGAATGCCTAATACATGTTAAAATTTAAGTTGCTTGACGGTTAGTGGAAAAAAAATTGAATTTTTTTTTCTTTTTGGCTTCTCTGTATTTTCTCACTTTTCTACAATGATTATAGATTTTTCAGATGTTTAGAATATTGATAAAGGGGGTATACTCAAATTATTGGACCTAGAGGGCACTTTTGGGATCACCCAATTTTATATCTTTATTTTTTAGAAAAGAAGGGAATAGCAGACCTGAGAAGTAGGGCAAGAAAGACAGTGTCAGGGAAGAGCCTTAGACACCTCCTCCCAAGCTTTTTAGCAGAAGTTCAGAGGATGTTTTGGACTGTAGATTTACATATTTACCTTGTTTCTTTTTCTTTATGATTTTTAAAAACTGTGTATTGGGGCTTCTCCCAAATAACTGTATGCTATTTTGTAGTCATCACCTTAAGGAAGTGTAAAATAGAGAGATGTTAGAGAATTTTAGATCAGAAATTACAATTACTCATCTAAATATTCTAACATCTACTTTAAAAAGGTATATAACATGTTATATGTAAAAGTGTCCCTGTTGTCCATAAAATGAAAAGGTTTTCTTTGGGAAAAGTACATCACGTTCGTTATTACTGCAGGTACTAAAGTGAGTCCATTGATCCACGTTAGCACAATTTATGGTTATTAAGAATGATGAACTATTTCTAGTGTGTGCTTTCTACATAGATCTGAAAGAATTGTTCCCAAATTTCTTTTTCTTTTTTTTTAAGACAGAGCCTCAAGCTGTCACCCTGGATAGAGTGCTGTGGCATCACAGCTCACAGCAACCTCCAATTCCTGGGCTCAAGTGAATCTCCTGCCTCTGCCTCCCAAGTAGTTGGGACTACAGGCACCCGCCACAACACCTGGCCATTTTTTGGTTGCAGCCGTCATTGTTGTTTGGCGGCCCGGGCTGGATTCGAACCTGCCAGCTCCGGTGTACGTGGCTGGTGCCTTAGCCACATGAGCCACAGACACCGAGCCTGTTCCCAAATTTCTATAAACAAAGTAACAGACCACCCATATAGCATTACTACTAGAGAAGTAATAGACTTATGTGGTAATTTCTTCTGTTTTAGGTACTACCTCTAACTTTTTTCATATTGCTTAAAGAGGCAAAGAATTCACAGAGATTAGGACAGTCTTAAGAAAATGAGATAATGTTTGTTATGACATTTATGAACATTTCATACATAGGTACATAATTAAGCATGAAAAAAAATCTTTGTTTAGCTTTTGCCTTTTTACTATGTTTTCCTTGAGACTGGCTGGAGATTGACTTGGCCCTTCTTTATTTTGCTTGTTAGAACCAAGATGAATGTTAAGAAGTTTACAGCTTGTGTCCGTCTGATGGGGCCATGCTGTACACACTGATTGTTAAATATTTTTGAATATTATCTACATCTAAGAGATGCTATAAAACCAGAAAGAATGAGATTCCCACTATCTTAGAGTTTCAAATTTTCTCTCTGTTCTTTCTCTCCTCTCTTTCCATATTTATATTGTTAAGTATATATATGTTGGAGGCATATATGTATATATACACTAGCCATGTTGTCTTTTGAGGTTAAAATGTAAATTTCACTTTTTCTAAATATTTATTATACTTCAAGATAAAAGGTGTTTAAAATTTATATTTGTGGGCTCGGCGCCCATAGCTCAGTGAGTAGGGTGCTGGTCACTCAGGCTGGCGGGTTCAAGCCCAGCCCTGGCCTGCTAAACAACAATGACAACTGCAACCAAAAAATAGCTGGGCGTTGTGGCAGCTGCCTATAGTCCCAGCTTCTCAGGAGGCTGAAGCAAGAGAATCCCTTAAGCCCAAGAGATAGAGGTTGCTGTGAGCTGTGACACCATATCACTCTACCAAGGGCCACATAGTGAGACTTTGTCTCAAAAAAAAAAATTATATTTATGTTCTCGAATATAATTTATACAATTGACCATGTTTTCCTAAGTCCTGACCCATTTTTCCCAGCCTAATTTTATTTAGCCATGAAAATACTGAGTAAGGTCAGCACTGAAGTATTTAATCTTCTCACCATTAGCTTTAACCTAATGGAAAAGTGCTCAGTTGATGACCACAGCACCTTGCAGTTTCAGCACAGACTGAGGTGAGGCACAAATAGATGTGCCAAATGTGTGTCGATTAAAAGTACAGGGAAACGTGGTGAGAGTCTAGGGTATAGCCCCAGACCTATCACCAACTCTCACGAGACAAAGCAAACCATTTCTTTGTTCCTTAATTGCCTCAGCTATAAAAATGAATTATTTATATTAAATTATATCTAAAGTCCCTTTGTGGATGTCTTCTAGGATTCTAGTCGCAACATTGTAGCTTACTTTACTCCAATTTCAGTGTTTCCACATGCCAGATAATATCAAACTCAGCACACATTGGACAGGATTTCTTTCCAGTGCTAACTACCAATCCTAGCAGAAACTCTTTCAGGCCACGGCAGGCCTTTTTGTGAACCTCCACCTCTCTGAACGTTTAGCCTCCCAGTGGCCCAGAAAACTATCTTCCCCTCAAAGTTCCAAATTTCAGACCAAAGAAAACCTTAAAAATGGAAAGGAGAAAGCTAGAATATTCTGGGATATTTTTATGCACCACCGCATAGCCTCCATTATGATCCTGCAGCTGTTCAAAGCAAACTTTCCTAGTATTGCCCCAAACTGCATTAGATCCTGAAGTGGGCATTAACAGCCACTATTTGTCATCATGAATAGATCAGCTTTATTTGTGGTCTACTTCATTAACCTAGTGGTCTGATCAAAAACCCAGTCATTAAGAGAATCGCTTTCAGATTGTGGACTTGATCTATGACCTTCTATTGATGACCTAGCATTTAGATAAATAACAAGTACAGACATGCCCTCCACTTAGACATAATTTTATATTTTTTAAGATTTCGAGTTTATACCAAAAACACTTGGCTTTATTGTACTCTCACTTCTAATTGCAACTTTTGTGTGGCTTTGTCACAGCAATCAGGCTTGTTTTTCATTCCCTAACACCATCACAGTTGAGGATCTGTGGGTGTAAAACATGTTTTATGAGCAGAAATCTAAATGACTGAAGGATGTGAGATATTTTGCTAAACTGCCATTGCTAATCTGATTTAATAGCCTCTTAATGGCTCTGGATATTTTGAAGGTTTGACAAGCTTAGCAACTTGGCTCTCAGCTTAGACCTCTAGCACTGCCAATTCCATTTCAGGTCCATAGGGGCCAAAGGTCTTGGATGGTCATTTGGCTAGCTACTTAGTAAGCGTCTGTTAACGGCCCATTATGTGTGTTATGCTATGAATAAAAAGATGTGATTTCTGTCCCCAGAAACCTACAGCCTTAGGGAACTCCAAATTAGTGAAGGGTAAGATTTCTTTTTTCATTGGAATTGTTGTGTTGAGTTCCAAATAATACATTTACAGTAGAGGGATTGGAAATGAAAGAAGGAAGTAGAGGTGTTTAACCTAGAAAAGAGTTGACATGGGGCGTTCTTTTGATCATGCATTTAACTTACAGATATTCACTGAGTCTGTTTTGTATACTGGCCACTAGGGATGCAGAAATCTTTCTCTACCCTCACAGTGTATGGTCTGGTTGAGAAGCCCAATTGCATGCACTCTGAAGCAAGAGTAGGGCCATACTGGGGTAAGAGTAGAGAATTGGAATAGGAAAGCTGATTCAGTGAAGTTTCCACTGGGGTAGGAACTACTATGGGATGGTAAAGGGTACAATGAAATTTTATATATATAATCATAGTTTGAAGATAAACAAACCTGGTCAGGTCTCAGGAATCAGACCAAGCTCCCATGAAGAATTAGACAGCAAATTCAAATTGGACAACTAATTAAAAAAAAAAAACAAAAAAAGAATTCCATGCAGTGGGTACAGTATTTGTTTAAGCCAAGAATTGGCAAACTCCCTCCCACAAGCCAAGTCTTGCCCATGGACTATTTCTGTAAATAAAATAAAAAAATTTCCCTAGAGAAATGTTGAGTATTCTTGGTTACTTCTTAGATACTCTATCGTTGTTGCTATTATACATAATATCTTATTTTTAATCACATTCTCTAGTTATTGCTAATGTACAGAAATTCTATTATTCTTTGTTTTTCCTTTTTTTTTTTTTTTTTTTTTTTTTTTTTTAGATATAGTCTCGCTTTGTCCAACCTTGGTAGGGTGCTGTGGAAAAATATCACACCTCAACCTCAAACTCTTAGGCTCAAGTGATCCTCTTGCCTCAGCCTCCTGACTAGCTGGGACTACAGGCACCTGCCACAATGCCTGGCAATTTTTAGAGATGGGATCTTGCTCTAGTTCAGGCCGGTCTTAAACTCCTAAGCTAAAGCAATCCACTGGTCTCGGTCTCCCAGAGTACCAGGATTATGAGCATCCAACGTGAGCCACCATACCTGACCGATTGCTAGTATTCTTATAAGTGATTCAGTATCTGGGAAGCTTGATGAAATTTTGTGTTAGTTCTAATAGTTATTCTGTTGGTTTGATTGATTCTCCAAAATTTTGCTATCTTCTATATTTCCTCTAAGCCAGGGATCGTCCAACCTGGGCTCATGTTTCTATCACCTGTACTTGGTAATAAAGTTTTATTGGCTAACAGACACTCATGTTTGTTTACCTTTTGTCTAGAGTTGCTTTCCAGATGCAGTAGCAGAGTCGAATAGTAACAGAAAACATATTGCTCAAAAAGTCTAAATAAAATCCTCGCTATCTGGGCTTTTATAGGAAAACTTGAATTGATTCCCAACAACATGATAATATCTTGAAGTATATAATGACTGTTAATTAAAAGATTTGATCTTTGTGGCTCCAGAGACTTCAACTAGACCAACACATACAGAGAGAGAGAGAATGTTTATTTCAACACGATATAAGAAACGTTTTAGCACGATGAATAGAGGCGTACTTTCTCAGAGGAAGGTAGAAGTTGGCTTAACAGATGACCTTATAATTAATTGCTCAAGTTAACAACTATTAGCAAATTAATTCAGATAAACCAGCTACTGTTCTAGGTAAGCAAAAATATGTGATTACTCTGCCTTTATATGAGACACTCTTCTGGGAAAATGTTATCTCTGCATTTTAATTATTAAAAAGGAAAGAAAGAGATGCAGATTTGATTGAAGTCAAATGACATGGTTTGTTTTCATCTCCAACAGGTTTCTGAGGTCACCTCAGATATGTAACCTCAAGTTACCTTTGAGTAGCAGGGAGGTTCGTGTTTGGACAGTTATTGCCCCAGACTCAGTGGGAATTCTCTACTAGAAATAGCAGCAGCAGAAAAGATTGCTTGGACCAGTCCACTACAGTTCCTTGTCTCCAGCAGCCCAGGAAAACATACCTCTTTTTAAAAAGGGAAAAATGGAAAAAAAAAAAAAAACGACGAATAAAAAATTTTCAAAGGGGGAAAATGGTAAACTTAGACAAGGGGAATTTGTATGACTGATTAGATATTTTTAAATATTTTTAGACTAATGGAATACCATGATCTGACTTATTTCTCAAGAAAGCCCATGTGGGAAATTTTCATAAAATAATTTATTGCAACTTTTTTTCAGTGGAAAAAAAATCCATCCTGCTCTGTAGAAGTTGGTAAACATCCCTTCTGTGGTTTAATTTAGCAAGCACAGATTCCAGCTAAGGCAAGTGTTGGCAAAATCCTATAGCATGCAACTTTGCAAACTGGCCTCCTTCTGCCAACACAGTACCCTGCAAATTGTACTTAAACAAGGATGTTGTCTGGCTGATTTCTCTTTCGTATTCTAAAAACTGCCAATTGTTTCATTAAATATCTGTTCCTAGAGACATCAGCATCAACCTTAATAATTGCCCAGATTTTGGAAGGGGGACGATTCCCATAAGTTCACGTACTGAATACAGGCTCCCAATGGACCTTGCCCAGGTGGGACTCCATTACCAGCGCTTCCCATGCCTATCCTACAATACAGACTTACTAATGTTAGATGGAACTTGTTGCTTTTGTTCATAGTTAGGAATGTGGTTCTTAAAGTGTGTTCTCCAGAACAGCATCAGCATCACCTCTTAGAAATGCAAATTCAGCTGGTCCAGTGGCTCACACCTATCATCCTAGCACTCTAGGAGGCCCAGGCAGGTGGCTTTCTTGAGCTCAGGAGTTCAAGACCAGCCAGAGCAAGAGTGAGAGTCCATCTCTACTGAAAATAAAAAAAACCAGCAGAGAATCATGGCAGGTGCCTACAGTCCCAACTAGTCAGAAGGCTGAGGCAAAGACATCGCTTGAGCCCAAGAGTTTGAGGTTGCTGTGAGTTCTGACACCATGATACTCAAGCCTGGGCAACTGAGTGAGACTGTCTCAAAAAAAAAAAAAAAAAAGGAAAAGAAAGAAAGAAATGAGAATTCTTAGGCACCATCTCAACTTACTAAATCAGAAACGTAAGCCCTCCAGTTGATGTAAAGTTTGAGAACCCCTGCTTTAGGAAAAATACCTAGAAATTTCTAACCATGTCTTCTTCATGAAGTCAACTCTTTCAGTTAGTTAATCAACAATTAGTCATTGCCTGCATTGGCCACATGGCTGCAATGTACTGAGAAAGAGTAGCCTGTAACTGTCATGAAGATAAGAATTGAAGCTATTTCATCCACAGTATGTCCCACTCGCAGGCACAATTTATAGCTTATGCTATATTTTATTTGTATTAAATAAATATTTATTGAGTTAATTTATTGGAATATTAATAAAGCCAAGCCCCTGCTTTCTGAAAAATTTGATGTATAAATTTCAAGTGCTGTAACTTTCATTATTATAGTGGCTCTTTTATTCCAAAGAATAGAAAGTAAAGGCAACATATTTCAATAAATTAAAACTTTTTTTTTTACTTTATGTATAAGATGATAGGTGTTCAATGTAGAATTGAAAGGAAATGTTGTTTCTATAGGCAAATCAGATATTTCTTGCAGCAGAAAATGAGTATTGCTGAGTTTATATACCCTGGTTAAAATAGACTGTATTACATGCTCCACACTTCTTCTTTACCTTTGTTGTGTAGACATGGCTAGGCTTTTACGTCTTCTACCTACTTAAATAGTTTGATGATGGAAAAAGGATTCTGGAGCAATTCCATCTATGGCCTTACTCTTTTAGCCTAATCATTCTGTAAATCCTCAGAGCAGCTGTATGCCAATTAATTTCAAGAGTGTTCAGGTAGTCAGAGGAATGGCTTTAACAATGCACTGTTTCCAGGGACTTATGTTTCCTAAAAAACAAAATAGGCAACAAAGCTCTTAAATTTATCACAGAACGTTATGGTCAAAATAGTTAAAATGAAAAAAAAATAGTAAAATAACAATATAGCCTGTGCCAGATGTAACCAATTAAATGAAACGGTTCACAGGTGTTCAAAAAAAATGTTCATAATATAGCTGAAGAAAATCGCTTCCCTCATTTTTATGATTTTAATAATAGGACAATATTTCTATACAGTGAAAATCCTTTAAACAGCAGTGATAGTAAGCCATTCTGTCTCTGATCCATCTCCTGTACTGTAACTTCTGTCATATATACTGTTGATAGTGATGACTCTGTGATTCATATTGCTATAGCCGTAAATATGAATCACTGCATCTCAACCCAGAAATCACTCCATGCGACCAGGTAAACAGCCTATGTACAACATTTTAGGAAAACATGATCTTAGTTGAGTAAGCTTGTGCTAGAAGCCACGATACTTAATAAATAACATCCACGCATGGGAAGAAGTACTTGTTTGATTAAATGACTATTACCTATCACAGTATAAAGACCTCCCATATTCCAATATCTTTTCTTCCTCTCTACAAATTCCTACTCGTATATTTTTTCCCATATTCCTAGTACTGGACTGGTATTTGTGAGAGATACAGAAAAAAGTAGAAGGATTTCCATTCCTTAAGCAGGTAAGAATACAAAAGAGACACCATGTATACAAAGAGCTATAAAGATGACACAAAAAGATAACACTATACAAGAGGTGCCTTAAAGTTTACAGGTACACTGTTTTATGTCAGTACTTATTTACTGAATATCTATTAAGTGAAAGGTCTGAAATAGAAGTTAGGGATATGACTCGGCAAAAGGCACATTATTTGGTGTTATAGGTTTTACCATCTGTGTGGAAGACAAATGCTAAACACATGAACCAGTGAGTGGATTATTGATTGAGATAAGTAACATGAGGAAATCATATTCAAATGAGAAATACAGTAGGGGCCTATTTTACACAGGATGATCAGAAACTACTGCTCTTGGGTGGTATCAGTTTAGCTGAGGCATGAGAGTCACCCATGTAAAAGTTGTGGGAAACAGAAGAGAAGTAAAAATATGTCCACACAAAAACTTGCATGTAAATACTCATTGAAGAACTATTGGTGATAGCTAGAAGAAGAAGCCACTGGAACATACATTAATTGGTGCTGTGGGTTAAGTTGTGTCCCCAGAAAAGGTATGTTGAAGTCCTAACACCCAATCCCTCAGAAAGTGACCTTGTCTGGAAGTAGAGTCATTGTAAATGTAATTGGTGAAGAAATGATAGGAGAGTAAGATGGGCCCTTAATCCAGTGTGACTAGTGTCTTCTAAAAGGACAGTGGTTCTAGGACACACCAAGAGAATGCCGTGTGACAACAGAGGCAGGTGTAATGACACGGTCATGAGGCAAGGAAGAGGAAAAGTTGAAGAGAGACCATCAGAAGCTAGAAAGAGGCAAGGAAGCAAGGGTTCCCCCCAAGTCCAAGAGAGGGCATGGCCTGGTCAACACCTTTCTTTATGACTTTTAGCCTCTAGAACTGTGAGGGAATAAATTTATTTTGCTTAGGTACTTTGTGTTACTTTGTTTCAGCATCCCTAGGAAGTGAACACAGCCCGCAAATAGAATGTGGTATATCTAGGCAGGGGAACACTATTTTTGCAATAAAAGGAACACATCACGGGTACATGTTATAATGTGAATGAATGTTACAAACATTATGCCAAGTGAAAGAAGCCAGACCCAAAAAAAGACTAATATTGTGTGATACTATTCATATGAAATATCAAGAAAGGACAAATGTGTGTAGACAGAAAGCAGAGTAGAGCTTGCCTGAGGCTGGGACTGCTAACCGGCATGAATTATAAACAGCTATGAGGGATCTTAGTGGGGTGACGGAAATGCCTAAAACTGGATTGTGGTGATGGTTGCACAACTCAGAAAATTTGCTAAAAATCATATTAGCTTATACACTTAAAACTGGTGAACTTTTTGGTATGTAAATTCTATCTTAGCCGGGCATTGTGGTGGGTGCCTGTAGTCCCAGCTACTCGGGAGGCTGAGGCAAGAGAATCACCTAAGCCCAAGAGCTGAAGGTTGCTGTGAGCTGTGACTCCACAGCGCTCTACCAAGGGTGATAAAGTGAGACTCTGTCTCTACAAAAAAAAATAATATGGGAAACAATGAGACTGAGGCAGAAAGGGTTTTGATGCTTTCTGGTCATATAAGACCACTCTGGGCTAGAAGATAGGGCATGGGGAGTGGGGGGGGCAGTAGTAAGCAGGTTAAGGATCCTGGGAAGGTGGGCTTTCAGTCTGGGCCTTAGGGTTTGAGCATAACATGAGATAACAGTTCGGGGATCTTGGACATTTCATCAGTGCATTGCCAGTGACGTTTCAGTTCTTCAGACCAAGATTGTGTAAGATGTATTTTCTCCTTGATGTAATTTTCATGACTGGACTACAGAGACACAATTTATATGTGATGTTTTTAGAAAGATGGAGGCTAGGGGAAATACCCAATCACTTCTAAGATATCCTTGCCCCTTGCTTATGGTCTTAACTCCTCCCAACACATGGTACTCTGCAATGCAGACTACATGTATCTTAATTTCCTGGGAAGATGAAAGACCTCTTTCTCTCAAGGCAGTTCTTTTTTTAATTAACACTGCTCTCAGATTTTACAGCCACATACACAGCACTAAAAGGTGTTAACTTTCTGGCTGCACTCAGAGTCATACTGCTGATATTTATGGGATGATGATTCATCTGTCTGGGCTGTTTGTTAGCAAGTTCGGCAGCAGTGTGTGAATGCCGTTGTTAGAACGCACTCCATCCTTACTGGGCCAGTTTTGTGCAAAGGCTCAATTCAAGGCAAACCCAACCAAAGGTGAGAGAGATTGGCCAAAAAAGGAGGAACGATTTTGTTTCTGCACACTGCAAGCATGGATTCTGTCAGTGTATTTTAATCTAGTTTAACAGGTTACTCATTATAGTGGTAAGAAGCACAAAAATCTTAACCTCTGGAAGGATAAGCATCACTTCCTGTATAGGGTGCTAGCTATGGGTCCTCTCTTCCGAAACGTAAGCCTTCGTTAGGGAGCTAGGACCGAGATTAACCAGGTCCCTGAATTAAATTATATCAAAGGTCCCTTCCAAATCCAACACTGCCTGTCACTCTAGGAGAGGAAAAAAAAAAAAACAATTTTGTTCAGATTTGGACTTTTGACAACGTACCTCACAAGAAACCTTGCTGGATTGTAAGTCATCTGAAACTCAGGATTAGTTCCCCTTTTTTTTTCCCCACAATTTGAGGAGATACTCTGGATGCACCACAAACTCTGAAACGCTGGAGGTAAAGGGTCACCTCTGTAAAATGAGTGAATTCGTTTCTTTTGGTTATTGTACACTGCCCCATCTATTCCTTGTTTTTGGCCTTTTCTCCTAAGGGTCAATCTCTCTTCTCTCTGACTACGGGAAAGATGAGATGAAATGGAGAGTCCTATCTTGTCTTAGGAAGCTAGGTATTTCCAGACTCTTTTTGACACAGTCGAATCATAGATCATAGAAAATGACCAGAGATCAAATAGAAATAAATATATTACAACAATTAGAGCAATGGTAGATGAGGTCAGTAACGTGCTGATAAGAAATAGTTGATAAGTAGTTAGTGATAAAGCATGGACTTAGTTTTATGGGCTGTGTTTCCTTGGCCATAATTGTACATTTTCCAGGATATGGAAAAAGTGGGAGAATATGACCAGTAAGATAAGTGTGCTATTGGCAAGGTACAGGTATAACTTAAAGGTTGTTTTCTGGAGTTGTTTCCCATTGTTATTTTTTCATTATTCCAGAATATAATAAAACTAAAGGCATAGGATGTTACCTCACATATACTAATTTATGATTAATTCAAATTGGCCTTGAAAATGAAAGTAAAGATTGTGGCTACAGAATGATCACTCAGAAAAATTGTGTTTTTTAATATTTAGACATAATAAAGCATGCAAGTATTTTTAAAAGCACTTTTAAATATGATAGCTTTTTCTGCAGTATACTTCCAAGAAGAAAATTTATTTGATTTTCCAGGTGATAAGGACTTTATTCTCTTCTCCTTTTTTCCCCCATGACTACCTTGAGATATATTTTTCAGAAGTGAAGCTGTATGCATGAAGACTTTAATCCGAGGCAGATGGTATAGCACTTTGATACAAAATTTTCCCTAGCAGTAACTGGGGGAAGGGCCACAATTCGTGGCCAGTAGAAAGGGGACTTGCTTTAAGAGAAGGAATTAATTATGCCCATAATGTTATAGAGCAACATCCTACCTTGACAGAAAAATGCTTATATACATTTGAAAAGAATCTCCAAGGCTTAGCCCCTTTGTTTATTCACAGGAGTGATGGGTGAATATGAGCCAAAAATAGAAGTACAGTTCCCAGAAACGGTCCCGACTGCAAAAGGAACAACGGTGAAGCTGGAATGCTTTGCTTTAGGAAAGTAAGTTCTGGTTTCTCTTCCTTCTTGTCCTCCCTGCAACATGGGCAGGTACAGAATTTTCCTTGCGCCATTCATAGTGATAGTCGGGTCAAGCCTTGCTCTTTGTAATTCTGTGTGTGCATCTCTGATTCTTCCCCTCTCTATGGAGGGAGGGTGTGTAATGGTGCAGAAGGGACTAGGCTGCCACGATTGACGTGGCCACAAGGAGAGGAGAATGGGCAATTCTGAAAAAGTATTTTGTTCTATTATTATGACCTGTAATGTGTATGCTGTCTAACCCAGAATGACAGGAAAACAATGGCCTTTATTTAAGGCACGGTCAAGCCGACTATTGGAAAAAAATACGTACTTTCATTCTGGGCCCTTTACAGAGGACACCTCAAACGTTTTTTGAATTTCTTTTTAAATTGTCAGTCTCTTCTCTCTACTTTGGATTCCCTTCTGCTTTGGCTAGAGATAGGTATGAACTGATATTTTCTAAGAGAGTCTGTTTTACAGAGTTGTCTGACAATTATTTACAACTATATTATTCACTCTAGATTATCTTTTAAAAAGCCTGCTTGGGAACTAGTTAACTTTTCCATAGAGTGTCTGTCAGAGGGCGTAAGGAGAATGAAATGAAAATCAGTTAGGATTTTTATTTGCCAGTAGCTAGCAGAAAAGGTTTGGCATAAACAGAAATAAACTGTCATCTGAAGTGAGAATTTTTACATCTGCGATTTTTAATGATCCATGTCAGTCTCAACCCTCATCCCCATCTATCCAGCTAATCCATTACAAAGTCCCTGTCTTTATCCTATGCCCAAATGTTGACCAAAGAAGCAACACTGACTTGCCCAATCCTTGTGTCAGCACGTAATCTATTTTCTTACTGTCTTGCATTTTATAGCATAGAGGAAAGATGTTCCTTTTTTCATTTTATGATCAGCTCTAATAGGAACGTTGTTTTGGTTTCTGTGTGTTTTCAAGTCATGGCAATATAAACTATAGCAGTATCTTTACTTTGGTACAGTACAATGGTAATGTTTTATGTCCTGAAAACTTAACCACATTAAATAAATTATGACATAGCTGTAGAACACTATACAGATGTTAAAAGTCAAGTCATAAAACAACATATAAGACACAGAAAATCCCCATGATTTATTGCTATGAGAAAAAAAGCAGGTTGAAAACAGTATAATAGGGTCATTTTTAAAATTTGAATGTATTTATGTATGCATAATAATAGGGTCATTTTTAAAAGTGTAATGTATTTATGTATGCATAAGTGTTTGTCTGTGTATGTAAAAGGTAAAAGCAGGTGACTACATAGTCTCAGTATGTACTGGTGAACTGTGCAAGGAGATACCTTAGAAAATCTTCTGTGGATAAAGGGAGCAAAATTCATATTGTTCACACTTCAAAGAAGGCTGTGAATTAAACTCTATTCACGCTGCTTGAATGGCACTAGAATCAAAACAAAAAAACACAAATTGGGCTCCTCCGTCTACACAGAAATGTTTGGGTATTCACTTCCTGCTCTGAAAGGCATCATCATTGCCCACTTAAGAGCAGAAAGACTATGTCTAAGTACAGTTATTTTTAAAGGCGTGTATTAAGTGTATATTTCACCAGATGTAAAGACGCCCGTAATGTGTTTTTGATAGAGCCCTTTCTGTGTTTTGAGTTAATGACTGTCTAATGAACTTAAATTCTTCCAAAACAAGTAAAGTAGAGTTGATGGATTTAATGTTTTAAATACCATCTCAGGTTTTCCAAAGAAGATTAGCAAGTCTTTAGTCTAATTGCTTCTCTGTGTGTGTTTTTGTGAAAAATAAATAAGTAAATAATTGTATCCTCTGGTAGGAAGCCACAATCGTAAAAGCTGTGGTTAGCTCGCTGACCCATTGATTTGCAGACTCAGTGATGCCCCCCTTGCAAGTTCAGATGTGTTCTAAGCAGTTCTGGCAGCAGGATGATAGGAGCCTTGAGAAGACATAAAGACCCCACAGGCTGCTTCTTTCTTTATTTCACTATTTTAAGTAAAGTCTCCACGTGGACTCCTGTCAGTTCGCATGGTTGTCCATATATAAGTACATGAGTAACAGCGAGGAGGGTAATCGTGTTGTCAGAAGCAGAGCACCTTGAGTGAACCCTTCCTCTATGTCAACAATTGGGTCGTATCGCCCAAGCTGTGTGAGCTTTTTATTTCTACTGTCATTTATTCATTATTTGGGTGCTTCTCATAGCAAGGTGCTTGCATTGTAGGCACAGAAGATTTATAAAAATCTATCATTTCTATTGTTTGTTGCTGCAAAACGAACTTAGAAAGAACACCAACCAACATTTTACTGTATCTCACAATTTGCAGGTTAATCAGGCAAGGCGTGGCTGGATGGTTCTCTTGCTTTATGTGGTATCATTTGACATTCAGCCAACAGCCGAATTGATCTAGGAAGCTCATGAGACTCTTGCGTTTCTGGTGTTTTGGTGGGAATGTAGGAAGGCTGATCTCACTGGGACCATCAACTAGGAACCTTCTTTAAAAGAGCCTCTCCTGCATAGCAGTCTCAAAATACTCACATTTCTGGCAGGAAAGCTCAGGGCTCCCAGGGAGCATGTTCCAAGACACAGTAAATACAAGCTGCCAGCTTCTTAACTCCCGAGCTTGGATACTGACACATCACTTCTGCCTTATTTTGTAATGTTAGTTAAGATGGTCAAAAAAACTCACGAGGTTCAACAGCAGAAACCTCATCTCAATGGGAGGAAAGTGAAAGAATTTACAGCCATCTTTAATTGCCACAAATGCCCATGAACATTTTTATTTTCATATTGAAGATTTAGGGAGATATATATTGAAAAAAATACAACCAATAAATAAAACTGTTCTCATTTAAATGATAATACTATATTGGTAATAGATTACCTTGTTTAAAGTGAATAAAAATTATCTGATTTGAAGAAAACACTAAATAAGTAAGAATACTAGTGATATGGGATAGTTAAAATCACAATAGTGACACAGGAATGAATGAAGTCTGGGGAGCACTGTCTCAAGTAAGCTTATATGTTTAGAATCAAGAAGGAAGGGGTTGTTAGGAGCATAGGTTCAAATAAAAAATACACTTTCCTATAATGTGATTCACTCCTTTTCATTCTTGCTATCAGCCCAGTACCGACTATTACCTGGAGAAGAGCTGATAGCAAGCCAATAGCAAGGAAAGCCAGAAGACACAAGTCCAATGGGATTCTTGAAATTCCTAATTTTCAGCAGGAAGATGCTGGTTTATATGAATGTGTGGCTGAAAATTCCAGAGGGAAGAACGTAGCAAGGGGACAGCTAACTTTTTATGGTAAGTTTGTGATTCCAATTTATCATTTGTAGTACTATAGAACTTCTTGGTTTGCTATACAACAAATGTTCCTTGGATGATTCTGAATGTGGAGAGTGAGGGTTGGGGCAAGGATGTTGACGGAGCAGAGAGGAAGAAATTAGGCTGATGTGTTTGGGGGGTGAGTATTAGTGTGAACACACTTGCAAAGATGTCTGTTTTTCTTCTCCCCATCAAGCTGTTAACTTGACACAGGAAACGTTTTGTTATTCCTGCTCCTGATTTATTTTTGTTTAAAAGTCTATGCTTTTCTTCATTAGAATTTTGATTTGGGGCTTGTGTTAATCCTTTGTAATTGCTCCTATTTCGTAGCAATTTAATGTAATACCATGAACATTTCGAAATGCCACTGTCCAAATTTAGTTCCTATCAGAGTGGAACGTGACGAATCTCTCTCACCCCAAAGACTTTTTGTGTGCAGCTGCTCCTATTCCAGTCAAATCATCAGCATTGATCCAGAAATAATATAAATGTAAAAGCTCTAGCACATGGTCATTATTGAGCCCATCTTGAAAACCCTGTTAGGACACTGATTTGAAATCCAGAAAAGAATTTCATTGGATAGGCATTTTGAAAACAAATTGAATTCTGCCAAACTGGACATCCCATCTGTCTGGGATATGGAAAACAAATATTATAGACTGATAATTATTTAAGAAAGGTTTAAATAAACAACAATGCCTATTAAAATGGTGAAGTTCTATAAGGGCAAAATGTAACACGAGCTTTAAATGTTCTTATTTCTTGAAAAAACCAATATACCACAAAGATCTATTTACTCCACCAAGTCTTCTTCCAAAGAATTTTAGTTTTAAGATATGGCTGAAGAATTCTGTTCAAATATTGCATAAAGTTTTTTAAATGCTTGGCTGGGGAAATGGTGTCTCCAATAGTTTGGAGTCAATGTTTCTGGGTAGAAAATAAAACTTGAAAAAAAAAGGAAAAATCCTTGATTGGATTGAGTGTAGAATTCCACTATCTACCAGCCTTTAGCAACCTCCCCCCCAAGATGCTCTGTATTTTGGACTTTCATCCTTCTGATGCCGCACGTGTGGCTGGAGAGCTCACCGAGGTCTAGAAATACTTCGCTTGATGAGCTGGGCATTAGCTGTTTAAATAAATCTGCACTTCCCTTTAGTCATTCAATTTGCCTTAAGAATAATAAAGGACTAATGACTCCTGCCAAGTGACAGTCTTAATATTTGATATGTTTCTTAAACTGTGGCTGTGGCTTTCTTATTTGATAGGTTGAAAAGACAAGGACACACACTAAATTGACTGGGGAAAACAGAAGAAAGTTACAGATTTGTTCAGTGAGATGTAATTGCTACGTATTTTTTAGCGGTTTAGGGTTCATTTTTTCTCATCCATGTAATAATTATTTTTTTCCTATGTCAGGTAAGGACCATCTGAAAATATTCAGCCAATGTGTTCTCGTCTTAATTAAGTAGACTTTTCAATACAGTGGTGGTTGTTCCTAAATGTTATTTGAGTTGTTCAATTAATTGAATAAAGTCATTTTCACCTCCATGATATTCTCTTAAGTGAAATACCTGCTTTCATTAGGTTACAAAGATGTGAAATATTTTTCTAACCAGCGGCTGGTGTAGTGTGCTTTCTAGCGGGTTAGAGGGGGGTCCTGAACTGGAAATAGTGTATTCCAGAGTTAACTGTTATGGAGAATCTGCTTTGTCAGCTGACCCCAGCCTTGTGAGGGGGAAATGTTTTTTCAGAGATCCTGCCCAGGAGATGAAAATCAGGTTCTAACAATATTCCCTTTGGAAATGGAGTTATCTGCAGCCATGCATGGGAGAAATCTTCTGCCTTCTGAAGATAACTGCTTAACCTCAGTTGTCTGCCATGCTCAGTGTTAGAGACCTGTCTGATCAGTTGACTTTCATAGCACTCAGATATTGAATCTATGTTTATCCTTTTGTTTTTCCTCAGCTAGCATATCAGTGACACAGAAATTACCTAATTGTCTTCATTGTCACAGGAGAGCTTAATTATACATAAGTGCTTGGCTGTCAATTTTTTCCCCCCTCACTGTTTTTGGTCTAGGTTTTCCCAATGCTGTATTTCCAATTTAAATGAATTATTATAATTAAAATCACTGTGGAGATCACAAAAGGGGAGAAAGTAGCCCCAGTCACTTACCCATGAACATTCTGTCTTTGATGATGAAACAGACTCTTATAACATTAATATGTGCTGTGCTCAGGGATTATAAACCACGAGTTTGAGTTTAGAAACCTGCTTCTCTATCTTTTTCTTTCTTTTTTTTTTTTTTTTTTTTTTTTTGTTAAAATTAATTGCATTAAATTAAAAAAATCCCAAAAACAAAAAAAAAAAATTTGCACACAACCAAACAGGCTGGAGAAAAAGATAATTTTTTTATTCTTGTTTTAAAAAAA
>CAUYRH010124764.1:0-13777 GCA_963574655.1 Perodicticus potto | reverse complement strand
ACTCAGATTTACCAATATTTTCTTTGGTCACTATTTAAAATGGCAGAATAAAACCCTTTTGTATTGAGATGAATCTGAGAAGTAACTGGATATATAAACTATTTCTACTAAATATTTTTTTTTGTTGAGACATCGTGCCTGGACTATTTGTACTAAATATTGATGTTAACACCTGAGACCCATGTGACAATCATGAATACATGATTTGTTTTGGGTTGTTATTTGATTTCTTTCTATTGTTTTAATGGTTTATTTTTATATTTCGTTTGTCTTTTGTTCTCTTTTTGTATTTCTACATTTGCTTTAGAAAATAAATGTAACCTTCTCTAAGGTTACAAAATAATGTTATCAATAAAAAAGAAATAAAAATTTAGGTGTCCCCTTTAGGATTTTAATACAATATATCCTAGCTATGAAATAAACATTGAGTATCAATTAAAGGAAGTTATGTTATTTGAAAATAGTATTCAATGTCTTCCCAGGTCTTACTTTCTATTGAGGCATAAAATAAAATTTATAGTACAAAGATCCTCAAAAACTATCAGTTCCTGAAGGTGGTATGGGGCAAAAATATTATCTGACTTGATCAGAAATTGCAGGACATATTCTTTGTGCTTACTGGGTTCCTTAAAATATTCAGGAAGCAGAAATTATTATTAGAACATTTGTTCCATTTTGCAACATTCTTAAAAAATGTAAAGTTAGACATAAAATGGAGAGTGGTAGCCAAACTTGGTATCCTTTTCCTCCTGCCCCTCCTCATAAACTTGTGATGAATTTTTTCTCACATATTTAAAAAATGGAGATTATACCATACCACAAATTTCATCTTCTTTGAAGTATACAATTCAGTGTTTTTTAATACAGATGCTTCTTTTTAAAAATTTTTGAGACAGAGTTTCACTTAGTCACCCTTGGTACAATGCCCTGGTATCATGGCTCACAGCAACCTCAAACTCCTGAACTCAAGTGATCCTCTTTCCTCAGCCTCCCAATTAGCGGGGACTATAGGCGCTGCCACAACCCCCAGCTGTTTTTAGAGATGTGGACTCTCTCTTGCTGAGGCTGGTCTCCAATTCTTAAGCTCAGGTGATCCACTTGCCCTGGCCTCCCAGAGTGCTGGGATTGCAGGCATGAGCCACTGCACCTGGCCTCAATACAGATGCTTCTTGACTTACAATGGGGTTATGTCCTGAAAATTCACCAAAGTGGAAAATACCGTAAGTTGAAAATGCATGTAATACACCCAGCCTGCTGAACACTGCTTAGCCTAGCCTGCTTTAAACATGCTGCAAACACTAATATTCGCCTGCACTGGAGAGAAGACACCTAACATAGGCTATTTTGTATTAAAGTGTTGAAGATCTCATGTTAAATAAGTAAGGTTCTGAAGGTGAAAAACAAAATATTGTGTGGTCACTGTAAGTATGGTTCCTACTGAATGGTTATGGCTTTCACATCATCCTAAAGTCAAAAGATTGTAGGTTGAGCCAAAGTAAGTGGGAGAGGGTCTGTATAGCTGGTAAGGCCCTAACACCTCCTTGTCTTTATTGAATAAGCATTGCCACTGCCTACAAGATTATGGGATCCTTGCACTGTCGCTCACTCCGAAACTGCCTTTCTGTATCCACAACATTGTGTCCTATCATTGCTGCTACCGTGGCAAGTTGGTTTCACTCCATGGTTCCCAACATGAGCAACCGGAACCCTTCTAGAAAAAACTTCTGACCATATTCCTTAAAAGGATTTCAAAAATCACCGTAAATTGAGAAGTGCCTGGTTTCCCTTTTGGTTTTAGTATCCTCTACATAGAGATTCTCTGTATAGAAAAATGACCGTCTTCTCTGTGCCAACCAGAGGGAAGCGAGAATGACAACTCATTGCTGGTAAACGTCTCCCATCAGGGCAGCTCTCTGCGTCCAGGTCTAACAGGAACACCTGAGAAGAGGAAACTGTGCCCCGACCTTTTCAACTGCACTAAGCAGGGGAGTGGCTCGCCGAGGGCAGGTGCAGGACATCTTCTCCATCGCCTGGGAATGGTTACAATGCAAGTACTCAGGCGCCACCACACCTACTGGGTGAGAAGCCGTGGGGGTGGCCATACAGTCTGTGTTGTCACTCACCCTCCAGGGGCTCCTGGTGATGCAGGAACAGACATGAGGGGCTGTTCAGATGGGGGGAGGGGATACAGTGGGTGACAGCACTCTAGACAAGTCTCTATAGCACATCAAAGCAGCAACTTCTGACTCTTCTAATGTAAAGGAAAGCGATTTCTACGGATGTATAGTGTACGGAAAAAACAAACTTTAGGGAAAAAAACACCCACTTTTCTGGTGTTCACACGTGTTATCCTAAGAACGTCTTAGGCAGGAATTCGAAAACTAAAACCCCTACAGGAGAGACGAAGCATTCTCCATCATTCCTGTCACCAAAACATTGCTAATGTCCCATTTTCGTTCTTGTTTTTCAATTACGCTATTTTCCAAGGAAAATGATTCTACCCCTTGGCAATTAAAAAGAAACGAGAATGGCTCAGCGCCCGTAGCACAGTGGTTACTGAGCCAGCCACATACACCAAGGCTGGTGGGTTCGAACCCAGCTAAAAACAATGACAACTGCAACAAAAACACAGGCGGGCGTTGTGGCGGGTGCCTGTAGTTCCAGCTTCTTGGAAGGCTGAGGCAAGAGAATTGCTTAGGCTCAAGAGTTCGAGGTTGCTGTGAGCTGTGACGTCACGGTCTAGTCTGAGGGCGACATAGTGAGACTCTGTCTCAAGGGAAAAAAAACATTTTTAAATGGTTTATTGCACACTTCCTTCACACTTTCCATCAGCATTCCACGTATGTATCAGGCATACTATTTCACAGCAGGAGGATATCAGTATACAACATAAAACAAACGTGTGTCCCTATTTTCTGAGAGGGCATTACAAAGGGGCAGGAGTCTGCATCTCAACACTCAGCATAGAGGCAGGCCCTTCTGGGCTTTGTTCTGGGTCAGCACCAACCCCGTGCGTTGCTGTGGGTCTGCCATGCGGGGAGAAAAGGAGGCCCCGGTCATGTACCCACCTGGCCCACTTTCCTCCTGTCCTCTGTGAAATGGAGAAGAGAATGATGGTCCCTAATCTGCCACTTAGCAGCTGTGGCCCTTGGGGAAAGTCCCTTCCCTGAGACTGGGAGCCACAGAGACAGGCTAGAAGTCGGGGGCATGTGCAGAGCTCTGTGTGGTAGGGAGGCCGGCGGGCTGGGGACGCCTCGGGACCTGCCCTCAGGCGGAGCTGGCCTGTTTTCCAGACTGCCATGATACGTTCCACAGCACGGTAAGTGGGGGAGACCAGCACCGCGTGGCCACTCCCTGCCTGACCCTGGCCCACCCTTGGCTGGCAGCATGGCCTTAGCGAGGACACACCCGTGTCCTCTAGTTTTCATCACATGAGAATGACAGGCACAGTTATCTCAGAGTTATGGTGACCACTAAACGGCCACAGAGCAGGGCGGTAACACTGTGCTGCCAGGAGCAAATCGGTGCTGCAGGAGGTCAGGAGAGGTGACCCTCAGGGCTGGGAGGAGGGGACAGGAGCACTGGGCACAAAGAGCCACTGGAGGGGGCAGGAGAGAGGCTCAAGGGCTCAGGACAAATCTCCATGTGGATAAGGCAGTGGCTTCACTGGGTATTCCGAATGAGAGAGATGCCCATTCAGGTGTATGCTTAACTATCTGCCTTCCGTGTTGGCTGCATTGTTCGTTCCAAAACATGTTTGTGTTTTGGTTTTCCAGCAGGACCTGAGAAGGACAAAAAACTTCTTGGGAAATAGTCGAACCTCTGTCGGTTGAGAGGGGTCCAAGCCTGCATGTCTGAGGAGGAAAGGGGAACCCACCTACTACTGGGAATATGGCAGAGGAAGAGAAACCACACGTGTGGGGCACGCGCACGCGTGGACGTTGGTGTGAGCGCGCCCACGCACACACACACGGAGGTGCCGGAAGAAGAACATAACAGGGCCAAGAGAAGGGCAGGAGGATCTGGAGACCCAAGGAATCTCTGGTGCATGGGCCACTTTTGTGTCCTCCCCATGCTCAGATACTTTGTCACCAACATTGCAAAAGAACACACGACCCTGGGCCCGGCCCGAGGAAACCACCCTTGTGTTCCCTCTTCCTATTCCTCTGAACCCACGCGGTTGGCACTGAGGGAAGCCAGGCTGGACATTCTCAGGGAAGAGGAGCTCAGGTCCAGGGGGACACCTAGGGCAGGGCAGGCCTTAGCCGGTGACTGGGGCTCCCATCGCACTGCTACTGGCCACAGACCTAGTGAGGGACCGTTCTGCCCGGGCTGCCCTCCACACGTGGGCTCTGTCTCCCGGCCTGGAGAGCTCCCTTCTGGAGCACTCAGGGGCCGAGGACCAACATTCTCTTTAGCAGAGGTGACCACTCTCCTGAGGCTTCAGGGGTCCCTCTTCCTAGCTTGCCCCCAAGAGTTCGGGTGCAGCCTAGGTTTGACACCAAGAGGAAAACCCCCAGGAAGGGATAGTCAGAGCAGCCTTGGGGAGAGGGCAAAAGAGTGTCACAACATGAGGGACGTGGGGACCCAGGCCCTGCCAGGCTCTCTTGTACCCGTGACACTCCAGGATGCACGTGGAGCCTCCTTTTGAAGGTAACTCCAGGGGCAACGGTAGCAACCCTGTGCTCTGAGGGCTGTGCTGGGCCACCACGGAGGTGACGCCGTGCATGGGGAAGGAGGAGGGGATCTGCTCTATCTTGGTCCCCTGCACCTCAGGGCATGGGCACTCGAGCTGGCCTCCACCTTCCCCTGCCCACTGCCTGACACCCTGCACCAGGGCCCTGCTGTGCTACCCAGGACATCATGGACACTGGATGCCACTCGGACCGGGGCCCATCAACCCCCACACCATGTGACAGTGCTTTCCTCTAGGCGAAAACAAGGTTCTAGAACCTCTTCCTCAACCTCAGCCCACTATGTCTTTGACCTGCTATGGCCAGGCGGTGGTGTCCCCCCAAATTTATATGTTGAAACCTAATTCCCAGGGCGTAGCATTAGGAGATGGGGCCTTCCAGAATGTCAGGAGGGCTCCACCCTCACGCACAGGATGAGCGTCCCCGGTCAGGGGGCTCGAGCAACCTCTCTGCCCGACTCTGTCACGTGAAGACACAGCAACAGGGCTCCATTCCTAAGGAGTGGCCTGCCAACACACTGAATCTGCTGGCAACTTGATCTTGGACTTCCCAGACTCCAGAAAGATTAGCAAGAAATCTGTTGTTGTTAATGAATCACGAGTTGGGGGAACTTTTGACAGCAGCCCAAACAGAAGGGGACAGGACCCGCCTTCTCGCCTGCCACCACACTCTGTCAGGACCAGAATTCTCCCCAAAATGTAGCCATCCCCGGGTCCTGTGAGCGATGGGGGCAGTTGGGTGCCTCTGTGATTCTCATACACTCTCAGAGGTTGCTCAGACGGGAGTTGTGGGGCAGAAAATAAGGCAAGAACCTACCACCAGTTATAAGAGTGAGGGTGTCAGAGAGGGGAGGCAGGACGGGGGACCTCCCATCTCAGGGTCCAGCCGCCTGCTCCAATCAGGGAAGGCAGAGAACCCTGGGAACAGCTCCCATGAGAACGAGAAGTGGGGTGGAAGGTCCCCCTCCCAGAGCCCACACAGGCTCCTGGCTCTGTGCAGAGCCCAGGTCCACCAGAAACCAGAGCTTCTTCTGTGGGCAAGAGGGGCATTGACACTCTGAGGACAAGTCAATCATGGACCATCATCCTATGCTACAAACCATGGCCACTTCATAAAAGTGATGCAGGAGAAAAACTTACCAAAAACCTTACCGGCAAGGAGCCGGCAGGGATCGAACTTACAAAATTCCTGTGATGACAAGGCCCTCTCCTTTCCTGGCCGGGGAGGGGATGGGTGCACATTCTGTAGACTCGAGTAAGGTGCTGTGACGGCAAGGGGAAGGTCACACACAGAGTGGGACATGCCAAGAAAATCAGAGGGGCCGGGAGCAGCCACTGTATCGCATGCTGGCACCTTCCATGCTCCCCAAAGTCTCCTGCCCAGGACCTGCAGTCAGCAGAGACTCTGGGGACACAGAGCCCCGGTGTTGGCCAAAGGCTCCATCAAAGGGGCAAATAAGGATCAGGATGAGGCGTTTCATCCAGGGACTTCATGCACTGAGAAGAGGAAGGACAGAAAAGCCACGGCCCCACCATGAGGGTCAAGCTGCGAGCAGAGTTGCCTGAGTGGCTCTGGACCAAGGACACCTGGTTCCTCTGCACAACCTCACCGGCCCCTGGCTGAATTTGAAGAATGTTTTCCATCACTACCCTGAAATCATCCTCCACCTCCCCCTGTACTCCCTAACTCCAGAGGCACAGTCTGCATGCAGTGTCCCCGGGACAGCCAAACAGGCCAGTGACCCTCGGTCCATCCCCTCTGAGAGTTCCTAAATACAGCGCTTCTTCCAACAGCCATGTGCTGGCCACTGGGGGTGCCGCTTGGGGACAGGCTAAGGGCACCCCAGCACTGTGTGCGCCCAGCCCAGAGGGACTGTTCCACTCTTGCCGGCGGCCTGCCTGGCTGCGGAGGGTACGGTGGTGTCCACACCCCCCAAGTCTAGGCTCCTTCCTGGGGCCAGCCCAGAGGTACAATGTCATTAGCACTTCACTATTTTCATAATACCGTTCTCATAGAACAAATTAAAAAATATCCAACACTCAGAAGGAGGAGAAAAGACTCGACCGAAGACATAGATAAAGCAGATGTGTGCCCCGCCCCCTCACACCCTTTAACCTAGTCACATGGCTGAGTTGGGGGCCCCCCCGGATCCAGACCACTGAGGCTGAGACAACCGGAAATGCCCCAGTCAGCTTCCGGGCTGGGTAAGGGAGCCTCGTGGACATCCGCCATTTAGAAGGGCCATTCAGAGGTGCTGCTCCCTGCAGGCACAGTGGCAGGAGGAGGCGGGACCCACACTAGAAAATGGGTTGTCCCAGCTCTGTGGGTGGGGTGGGGTGGGGGGAACCACACAGGCACGGCTGGCTCCCGCAACCCCAGAGTCCCCATGACAGGTGGGACTCTCTGGCCCGGTTAAGGGCCCCAAACCTCCTTTCCACTACCAACCCTAGAGAGGGCACTGGCCTCCATCGTGGGGACACCGGTGTGCCACCACATGTAGAGGGACCCTGGTTAGCTGCTGTGACTCCCACAGGCCCAGGACAGGACTGGAACAGGAAAAAGCAAGAGTCAGGCCCCGTGCCCTCTCCCGGGAAGAGGGGGCCCAGAGGCGGAGAGTGCAGGGGAAGGGCGACTTGCCAAATGCACAGGGGAGGCGCTAGGCGTCCACAGCTTCCAACATGGAATCTCCACGTGCCACAAGGAGATCTGCTTCCCTTCCAGCTCCTATTGTGGAGACCAACCTCCAAGCTGGGACCACGATACTAGGCCTGTGCGCAGGCCGTGCCACCCTGCCAGCCCCACCCCACGAGGGGTCAGGAGCAATAGCGAGTTCCCAGGGCCACAGACAAGGGCTGGCCCCCGTGATCACAGGGTGGGGAGCACATCACTGTGGAGGGTCCTGGGCAGACTAGAGCAAATCCTAGGAGAGGCCCGGTGCCAGACAAGCATCTGGCCCGTCCGCAGGATAACCGTGAACCTGGCCACGAGTTCTCCCCGCTGAGTGCGGACTCATCTTTCCATGGAGACTTTGCACCCTGGCCGCCGAATGGCATCCTCCCAGATCCAGAGGATCAGCCCTCTATCGCCAGTGAACGCTCCTTTCAGCACAAAGTGCCTCGAAGAAACGAGGCAGACAGGGAGGAAAAGGTGTTGGGCAGTGGTCACCTGCTGGTACCGACAAGGACCCTGCGGAGTGCAGTGGCTCCATCTCGGCCCAAGTGTGTAGCTCCTCCCTGTGAGCAGAAGCTCCGGGCTGCAGGGACACCTCCTGGCCGGGAACGTGACTTGCGGCTCCGTATGGCTGCTCTGCGTGAGATCCTGCTGGATCTCGTCCTGGGTGCAACCAGCTTGTCCTTCGGGGTGGAGAAGTCCTGTGGGACCTGCCCGTGCTAGGTAGGGCCACTGGGGATCCCCTCGGGGACGCAGGGGCGGAGGCACACCGGCGGGTCCTGCCGTGTGGAAGGAGGGTGCAGGGTTTCTGGCCTCATCCGGGACACTGCTCAGCCTGCTGAGGTCGTCTCTCCACACCGTGCAAATGAGTCTTCTTTTCCCCTGCATCTGTCACCTGCTCAAGGCCACTGGAGGGCACGGAGTGAGGAGTGACTGTCAGAAAAGAAAAGAGAAAATGAATAGCACTCACCTACAGGAGGCGTGGGTTTCCCGGGAGTCCCCGAGGAGTAAGTCCCCAGAAGGAAAATCCACTGGAGCCACCGAGGGTCCTATTGTCCACAGGGACAGGTAAAGGGCAGAGTAGCCACCCTTGCCTGAGTCCTTACTAACTCCGATGTTGGACTTGTACCGTTCCTCCTGCGTTCATCACTTACAGTTCCTCAGAAAGAGCTTTCTCTTCCATCCACTGAGATGGGAGGGGTAAGAGCAAGAGACTAGTTGGCTAGCGAGAGCTCACACACAAGCGTGGGTGAGCGTGCACGAGTGTGCCAGCCCATGTGCTAGCAACGTGGACTCATGGTTAATGGGAGATAATCTGGTAGCATCCTTATGTATTCTGATGCCCACCACGGCCAGTGGGAGCTCCTTCCAAAGGCTTTGGTATTTGGGGACACGTGGCTATCAGTGGCGGAGCCCTCTCTAGCATTTTGCCCTACACTCCATGCTCTGGGTTCATCTCCTACCTGCCCTGGCACAACCACAGAGTCTCTCATTTCTCCATGGACACCCGGCTGCCCTCAGTGCAGATCTGTACGCACATCACGGGCCTTGAGCCTTCTGCATTCCTCCTCCCAGCCCTGCCAGGGCCATGAGTCAGCAGGCGTGGTTGTGTCCCCGCTCAGTCACTTCCCACGGGGAAGAATGGAAGGGAGAAGGGAAAGGAGGGAGGGAGCCTGGAAGGTCTCGTTTTTGATGACATCTGTGGTTCTGATAGTTACATGGCCACCGTTTTCTGTGTCCTCATCTTGCTGGATCGTCTGGGGAACTGATGCCTAGGAATTTCGGACAATTGAAAACAGTTTCGAAGGATTTTGTAAAACTCGAAGAAAATGTTGAGGGTTGGAAGAAAATCTGCAGATCACTGGCTGCAAACCTGAGCGGGACAGGAACATGCCTGGTGTCAACGTCAGTAGTGACTCATCCTCTGCTCAATCCAGAGGCAAGCAGGAGAGGCAGGGGTAGGGTTGGGGGGTGAGGGGTCCGGTGGTAGAGTGGTGGGGTGGGGGCTGAGAGCAGCCCTTGGATGCCCACAGGCCAGGCACTGGCCACCTCCCAAGTGCATTCTCCGGGACAGGGAGCTGTCTGCTGGACTATCACCCTCTCTATGCCTGGCACAGAAAGGAGAGATACGGCCCTGGTCTTTTTAGTCAGCCTGGTCTGCCAGAACCCTACTTCTCTGGGAAATGTGCAACGTCGTGATACGAATAATCCCTCCCTTAAAGTTTCAGATCACCTGTAATGATATTTGTCTAGGCAAAGGGAAAAAATAGTTACAAGGATGAGAAAAACTGTAAAAAAAAAAATCAAAACACAGAGAAGGATGTACAGTGGGCTTTGCCAAATGACAGTTTGGCCCGTTTTCAGACATGATATACAGACAAGTAAAACCCCAACTTTATATCCAAAGCTATTTCCAGGCCAGGGATTAAACACAAAATGGAAGGGCATACTAAATGACGCAGTATCAAGAAATATAAAATGTAGGTACAATTTACTTTATACACCCGGCTAAATTTATATATATATTTGAGACAGAGTCTCACCTTGTCGCCCTCAGTAGAGTGCTGTGGTGTCATAGTCACAGACACCTCTTGACTCAAGCCATGCTCTCGCCTCAGCTTCCTGAGTAGCTGGAACTGCAGGCACCCACCACAGTGCCCAGCTATTTTTTAAAGACTGGGTATCAGCACTTGCTCAGGCTGGTCTCCAACTCCTGAGCTCTAGTGATACAGCTGCTTCAGCCTCCCACAGGGCTACAATTACAAGCATGAGCCACTGTGCCCCGCCTACAATTTTCTTTTTTTTTTAGGAGAATGGGTCTAGCTATATTGCTCAGGATGGTCTCAAACTCCTGGCCTCAAGCAGTCCTCCCACTTTGGCCTCCCAAAGTGCTAGGGTTCCTGGTGTGAGTCACCACACCTGGCTATTAAGACAATATTTTAAAAAATAAAAATGAATGCTAAATATTCCATGATAAACACGGTATCAGAATTCCAAGTAAAGACAGGCTCCAACCCTGTAATCACAACACCCAATAGAGTTGGTCAAGGGCCAGGTACTCAGCGTGTCGGGAAAAAGTAAATTTTGGCAAATTCTGTTCAGTACATGTGGTGGTTACCCAAGAATATGAAAGGTACTTACCCTCTAAATGTCCCCCACACTTCAAACTCACACTGCCAGAAAGGGGTGGGAGCAAATCCCCTTTCTCCCAGTATTGATACCAAGAGATCTGCGCCGTAACTTCTAAACCCCAATATGAGGTAGAGTAAGGGGGCTTTCATTATGAAATTCGGGGCCACTTTCACTTTTGTCTACATGCATTGAAGGCTTAGAGGAATTTTTACATTTATCAAAGTCAAAGGAGATACCCTCCGTAGACATGTGCCCACAAGGTTGCTACCATTGCTTCCGGCTTTTATATGAGTTTGGGACAAAAACTATACGGTAAACAATGTAGTCAGTTTTTTGAAACGTGATGACTGTTTCACAACTTAAAAAAAAGAGTCACCAGGAAAGGGCAGTCAAATAGGGCTTTCTAGAATCCCTTCCTAAAATTATAAATGATTTGTAATCCAACTTCAGTTTTACAAAGTACAAATTACTTCTATCCTGTAAATTTTCTTTTTCTCTGAGAGAGGTATAACTTATGAGGACAACAAATATAAACTCCAGAATTTAGAAAAGGATGGGCATTTAGACATGGGTCGTTTATAGGATGAACTTTTATAGATGCAAAGAACTTGACTGACAACAGCTGGTCTAGCAAACAAACCTGTAGGAGGAAGGCAGATGAGGGTTTTGGGAAGTTTGGAATCTGATGCCTGTAAGTGTACCAATCTGCTGCTGCTGGTAATGAACACTGTAAATATTCCCTGCTCACACAGGTCTGTTGAGATGAACACTGGAAAATGTATTTTAGTAGAGAGTGGATGTGTTCTGACTTGTTCTGTAGACTTTTTCCAATGTATCCTTGGCCAGAGTTTTAATTCTTCCAATCTGTGACTATGCTTTCAACACCAAATATCTGTTCTGTTGTAGTAAAAAGGGACTTGCTACTCAAACCATAGTCACAGATTGGAAGAATTTAAAAAGAACTGGTGCCCATGAAAATTCTGTTTCATCATGTTTTTCTAAAACTCAAGGGCTCCCAAAATTTTCAACCTGACACTTTAACAGATGATACTTGGCTGAAAGCAATAAAATCACAGAAGGAACATTGAACATATTTGGGTAACTTTGGACGTTATCTCTTCTGCAGAACATCATTTTAATTCTGAGAGGATCACAAAATTCTGTTTGAAATGCAACCCCTACGATGTTCCCAGAGTCACTTGCACATGCGGTATATTCTAACGCCTACACAGTTAGTCATGTCAGTATTGATACCAAGAGATCTGTGCCGTAACTGCAAAACCCAGATATGAGGCTACTAGAAAATCGTGCTGCGCCTGAAACACCAACGACAACATAAGAATTACACGACTGGACTTTGCGATGGTAGGACTAGCTCTCCATCAACTAAGTGCGCCCTGTTACCAGGTGGCTTGCAGCGAGAATGTCGCCCTAACCACAGAGGAAACTTTTTCTGGCATTGTTGAAAGGAAAGGAAAGCGGGACTACGTCTAACTTTTGAAATTATTTAAACGTAAGGAACGATGGCGTTGAGATGAAATGCCAGCGACCAACTGTATGATAAGACACAACCGTGGCAGCTGAACCGCAGGTGGCAAACCCGTTATTTTCAACGACCCCACGATGACTACGCCACGCGGCCGTCTCCCGCGTGGGGCGCTGCTTGGCCTCGTTCAGCTGGAAGCCCCAATATCCCCCACGTTGTCCAGTGGTGGAGTTGGCCCCTGTCCCTGAATCTGGCTCGGGATGTCGCCCCAGAAACAGCCCCGAATCTGTAAAAATTACCGCACCATCTGCAGCTTTTTTTTTCTCCCCCAGAGTCTCACTCCGTCGCCCTCAGTAGAGTGCCAGGGTCATAGCTCACAGCAACCTCAAACTCCTGGGCTCAAGCGATTCTCCTGCCTCAGCCTCTCTAGTAGCTGGGACTACAAGCGCCAGCCCCGACGCCCAGCTAACAATCTCTATTTTCAGTAGAGACCGGGGGTGAGTGGTGGGCGGTGGGTTTCGCTCTTGCTCAGGCTGGTCTCGAACTCCTGAGCTCAGGAGACGCACCTCCCAGAGCGCTGGGATACAGGCCGTGAGCCACGGCGCCCGGTCCGTCCTCTGCCTCTCAGCTTTCCAGCGCCCCAATAAACGCACACTTTCATACTACGCCAAATAAGCCTCCCTGCAGCACCGAGGAGGAAGCACGGAAAAGCGCGTCCAGGAAGGGAAGGTTCATGCTCAGCGTGTAAAGAAACGAGCTCGGGAACTCTGGGCCCCGGCACAGCGCCCCGTGGGTGTCGCGGCCGGGGAACGGGAAGCCGTTTACTCACTTCTGCTGCCGCCGCCGCAAGCACAGCCCAGATGCTCGGTTGCTGGCCTTTACTCAGGGACCCAACGGCTCCAGCGCCCCCAGAGCGCGCTGCTGTCTCGCCCAGCCGGAGAGGCGGTTTGGGCACGGGGCCGGGCGCGCGCCCTCTGCTGGCCGTTGGGGCGCAGCTGGAGGAGCGAGGCGGGGGAGGGCGGGTGGGTAGGGAAGCAGGGCCTAGCGCCGAGTCGCTGAAATTCCATTCTGTCCATACCGCTGATGACGCTGGGGGACGATGACGTCCAGCCGGACCTGCTTCTTTTTCCAGGACATCCTTGGAGCCATGGGCTCAAATGTCAGAAAATCTGCATGCCATCGAGATATTTAAAGAGAACCATGCTTCAATAACAAACACAAGTCCTGCCTGTAGTTCTCCTGGGATACAGGAGATAGCATCAAAATCCATAACACCCAAGACATCTGTTCCTACCATCACATCCTCCAGATCGTCAACGTGCTGGACACGGACGGCTACCCGGACACTTGGGGACAAATCTAGGGAAATCACTGTCTAGCCTGACCACAAACAGAAAGATAAAGGTAGAAAAAGTTCTGGTTTGTCCCTCTTTGGGAATTATTCAGAAGTTCTTCTAAGAAATGGTCCCGATCTGAAGGTAAAGACATACAGTCTAAGCTGGGGAGGTTGTCAGAGGTGAAACTGAAGTGTGCTCTTCTGTAATTTGACACCCCCCCCACCAAAAACTATAGAAGTTACACTGTGACTCTTTCCGCTCAATTATAGAGATTATTGCTTGCCCAGATCAAAAAGCAATCCTATGCGCCAAGGCATGTCCCAGGAAACAAAGCAGGTCCGGCTGGACGTCATCGTCCCCCAGCGTCATCAGCGGTATGGACAGAATGGAATTTCAGCGACTCGGCGCTAGGCCCTGCTTACCATACCCCCCCCCCCCCCCCCCCCCCCGCCCCCCCC
>CAUYRH010124761.1:0-16990 GCA_963574655.1 Perodicticus potto | reverse complement strand
CTGTCCTATGAATGGTATAACCCAACTATAACACAAGAATATAGGGAAAGAGACAAGGGTAGTGAGGGGAGAGGAGAGGTTGGGGCAGAGGGAGGGTAATTGGTGGGGCCACACCGACGGTGCATCTTAGAAGGGTACAGGCGAACCTTGCTAAATGCAGAATACAAATGTCTTTGTATAATAATGGAGAAATTGTCAGGAAGGCTATGTTAATCAGTTTGATGAAAATAGTTAAGATTGTATATGAAACCAGCACATTGTACCCCTTGATTACACTATTGTACACAGCTATGATTTAATGATAAAGATAATAAAAAAAATAAAATAAAAACTCTTTTGACAATCTCACAATCCTTTACCTGCTAGATAAAGTTATCTAGCAGCAAAGCAGGAGCTCAAAACGAGGGCAAGCAACAAAAACTCTTTTGACAATCTCACAATCCTTTACCTGGATTATCTTTTTTTTTTTTTTAACATGGATTATCTTTATAATCCTTACAACACACTTATTAGGAAGACAAATAAGTATATTCCTAAATCTTGATTCTGTGACTTAATACATGAATTTGAGCATATTACTTAACTTTCCTGTACCTATGTTTCCTTGTCTATAAAATGGACATAGTATAATAATGGCACCTACTTCAAAAATCCTTGTCCCTCCTCAATGAATCAATTCATAAATATCTCTGGGAACACCATCTAGCACATAATTAGCATTCAGTTATTGTTTCAGGATAGTTGAGGGGAGGAAGAAATCAGGGGTGAGAATATAGAAATGATGTCACCAAATTCAATGAAAAAAGCCTGGTGAAGAAGAGAGACAGAGGTATCCCAGAAGGTCATACCAGGGAATAATGAGAAATGGGGTTTGATGGGTGACATAAGTACAGAGTAAAAAAGGCTTAGAAGACTTGGTGGTGGTTCTTGATAGCTCTAAGAACCCTTAGGTTCTTAAATTGGACAGTGGGATTATAGGATTTTAAATAAGTGAGTGACACCAGTGCCTCCCAGCCAAAGACCACTTGGAACAAGCCTGTTGTTGAACGAGCTGAGTTCATTTCTTGTGGCAGCAAGGGAGAGCACACCACAGAGAGCCATGCGGGGTTCTCAGCAGGATGGTGCCAAAAGGATTTATTATAGAATTTGGGCTTTGATTAGTTAATTTGAGGGTTAAAGGAAAAGGTGTTTACTCTAAAATGGGTACCGTCAGAGAGAAGCCATAATTGTAGAACTGACTGTCTTAGTAAACTTCATCTAGAGGAGAGAAAACTAGAGTGAGGCTAAAGCTGTAAGAGGTAAAGAAGCAGCAGCTACTCATATTAGCTGAGGGCCTGGGAGTGGAGCTGGAACATATTTTTATAGTTTGCACAGTGACCTGTTTATGTGTTTAGATAAAATTATGATGTGGTCCTGGTTTTTGTCTCACTTCATCATGGTCTCATTGACTTTATCTGTTGATAGCTGGTGAGATGATGGCTAACAGGAGGAGGTCATGGCCTTGTTTAATTTCCAACTCAGCTCCTAATACCAACAGGGCCTAGCAGTGTAAATCAGGTCAGTGCCCAGATATCAGGGACTGCTTCTCTCTTTCTTAGGGGCACAGGAATGGGCTTTAGGAAGATTCGTTGATATGTACTATGAACTGAGCAGAAGAGATGCTCAAAGGCAGGAGGTCTAGCTAGTTAGTAATTGCAGTGGGGGTGTGTCAGAGCCACTGTGTCATCTGCACCACAGGCAGGAAACAGCCAGTATGCAGATTGAAATTACAAGCTTGTAAGAGATGAGGTTCACCAGAGGTGCAGGAGAGCCAGCCCCGAACAACCTCTGCAACGGCTATTTACTGTGGGAATAACAATTATGGGGAGTGCCCAGTAATCACATACAAGGGCTATGTGCTTAAGGATTGCTACGTGCTCTTTCTCCCCACCCTTGAGCACCACAAATGCTCAAGGTCCAACACCTGCTTACTAACAAACAACCCATCTCATTTCATTAGAGGTCTTGAAGTCTTGTCCCCAGGCTGCAAAATATCACTAGGCCATCCAGAAGACTGTCCTGTTTTCAGTGTTTCCCTCAAGAAACGGGGACTGTTCTTATAAGCATGGTGTTCATTCTCCTACAGGAGTGGGCTTCACTATCCACGCATCTCACCTGCAACCTTGAAACAACTCCAGAAGGTAGGAGCCATTATCATTCCTATTTTATAGATGGAGACCCAAGACTTGGAAAGGCTAACTCATAGCTAGTTAGTGGAGCAGAGGTTCAACCCAGACCTGCCTGACTGCATCTAGCAATGACACTTATGGGGATTCTTGACACCAGAGGCACATGGAGGAGAAGCTGTTAGCTTTGTGTGCATACTAGAGTTGCTTGGTGAACTTTCAAAAGGATGCCTGGGTTTTATCCTCAGGGATCCTGATTTAAGCATTTCATCTGGGGACTGGGCACTGGTATGTGTTAAACACACCTCAGGTGATTCTAAAGTGCAAAAGATTTGAGGATTAAGTATTGGAGGAGGGAGGATCTAAACTCTGTCTGGAGTTAGCAATGGCAATAAGTAACTTGGTTAACTCCCAAATGTGGAGTAGGTGGAAAATCATGCTATTTTGCAATTTGATGGATTCTCTCATGAGAAAGATTCAAATACAAAACACAAATGTGCAACCTCAAGAAGGCATTCTAGCATTCAATATCCCCAATCTCCCTGCGCATCATGGCAGCCAAGAATAACTATGAGGACAAACACAGACTTCCTTAATTTTGTTGTTAAATGGCGAAACAAATGAGCCACCTCTAAAAGCTTGAATTTTTGTGAAGGAATGTGTTCAAACACAATGGACCTTTTCTCTTTCTCCTATCCCCTGTGTCAAAACAGAGAGGTATTAAGTAGTTTACATAATCCTTCCCTGCAAGTAACTAGAGATAAAAACACACTTGGGGATCTGAATTTCGTCCTTAAGTGGCTTATAAGGGTAGTAGAACTTTAGTAATCTGTAGGAAAACTTCAGGGGATCCAAACATAATTATAACAAAATAAAGTGAAAGTGGCAATAGCTTTGTGAAAATTGTTGAAGTCACTCTCCAAACTTGATATTTCTTGATTTGGACAATAATACAGTTTGATAGCCACTGAAGTCCACCATAAAAGCTCACACAAGTTATAAAACAATAGAAGTCATCAAGTACTAGAGAGGCTCAAAAAGTTGGGTTAACCTTTAAACAGTAGGTGGGTCTCACTCACAAACGAGGACAGGAAGTGAGCACAGAGTGGGGGTGTGATTGAAATTTGGAAGACCAGTACCGGACAGGAAGGAACTGAAAATGATCAGGTACCCATGCAGCTGATACATGTATGTCTTTTTCCTGGAAAGGGTGGGGGGACTTTCCATGGAAATTGCCTGCATGTAAGCCTAAGCCTTGGTTCCGAATCTGTGGCCAACTTGGTAGTGAGGCAATTACCCAACACAGAACACAGTTTTCAATGGGTCAGACTCTACTGCTAATGGTATGTGCAATGGTTTTAGGGGATTCATGGATGGAATTTTAACTTTTGGATAGTTTTATAACTATTTAAGTGTGCTTTAGAAAAATATATACTCAGTGACCCCAAATATTGTTGCTTAGAATGAGATTGGAGCAGAAATTTAAGTAAGTATATGAACAAAAAATTATAAAAGGTGGCAGAAGTTTGAGAAACATCAGTGTAGGAGTTAAAAAGGATAGATGATTTAAACTTCTGTTCTATCTTTGATTTGCTGAGTAACTTAGGGCAAGTCACCTAATCTCTTTGAGCTTTGGTTTCCTCATGGGTGGAGTTAAAATGGTGTATGGAACTCTGGGAAACCAGACAGGATGGACAATGATGTTCTTGACAAAGGAACTACAAAGATGCTTTCACAGAACCAAATATCTAAGACCAAATTGTTTGTTCTTTATACAGTATTGAGGAGAAATAGTGTCAAATGAAAGCACATGGATAAAAATTAGTTGGCCCATTTGTCGGCACTTAGTACTGAGAATCCAGGAAAATTTCATGTTGAATCATCCATATGGGGTTGAGTAGAATTTTATGTATGTCTTAGATCTTTCAAATTCTATCCCTCACTTGATCATGAGATAATCTTCATGATGGAGGTTCATGGTCACAGATAAACATATACTAGTCTGGGACAGATTACTCCCCAAAGTAGGTCATTTTGACCAGTGTAGCAGCTAAGGTAGTGTACCAAATGGTAAGGAGTAATGAGGCCATGGAAACCGAGATTGGAATTTGGATCTATGTTTTCTACTTAATTGGCCCTTAAACAACATAGGTTTGACCTATGCAAGTTCACTTACACAGATATATCCTTCTGCCTCCACCAGTCTTGAGACAGCAGGACCACTTCATCCTCTTCCTTTTCCTCCTTCTCAGCCTCCTCAGTGTGGCAGCAACAAGGATGGAGACATTTATTATGATCCACTTCTACTTAATGAATATTAAATATATTTTCTCTTCCTTATGATTTTCTTAATAACCTTTTCTCTATCTTACTTTATTATAAGAATGCAGTATATAATAAATATAACCCCCAAAATATATGTTAATAGAGTGTTCATGTTATCAACAAGGCTTCTTGTCAACAGCAGGCTATTAGTAAAATGTTTGCAAAGTCAATAGATTGACCATGTTGGCCACCCCAACCTCCATGTTATTTAAGGGATGATGGTAATTCTGTAGGGAACTGAAGCAAGATTAGGAAGCTTCATTTGTTCCATCTGTAAAATGTAGCTGTTAATATTCACCTTATAATATGTTTCCTTTCTACACTGTGAGTAAAGGTGGGGTGCAGTGGCTCATACCTATAATCCTGGTACTCTGGGAGGCCAAGGAAGGTGGATTGCTTAAGCTCAGGAGTTCAAGACCAGCCTGAGCAAGAGTGAGATGGGGTCTTAAAGTTAGAAAAAACAATTAGCTGAGCATAGTGGTGGGTACCTGTAGGCCCAGCTATTAGGGAGGCTGAGTCAAGAGGATTGCTTGAGCCTAGGAGTTTGAGGTTGTTATGACCTATGATGATGCCACTGCACTCCACCCTAGGTGACAGAGTGACACTTGCTCCCAATAAAAAATGACAAGAACAACAGCGACAATACCAAAAAGAAAAACAAAAACAAAAACAAAAATACCAAACTGTGAGTAGAGAGACCAGAGCACATGTGCCAGGCTTAAATCATCACTGTGTCACATCCCCACCCCGACCATGGTAATTGACTTGGAAAGTAGCCAATAACCCAATCAGATCATGAGACTTTGGCTAGAAATCCTGTCATCATTTTTTCCTTTTGAGTGGTGAATGGAACTGGCTGCAGTCATTCTCTGAGTATATGAAGCCTGACAAAAGGGGCAGCACCAGGGGACAGGACATTGGGAAATGGGGAGAGAGGAAGAGGGCGCTGGTGACATTATTTGAGCCCTGGATTTGGCAGTAGGTAAAATCATTTTTACCTTGGTTTATTTCATTACATAATCTTTATCAAAAATTTCTTATTTTATCACTTAAAGTAGCAGTTTGAGGTATGTGAGTTGCAAGAAAAAGAATCCTGATACAGCAATGTTATTGCTGTATTCCTCATAAATAAAGTAACAAAAATAAGAATCAAATGTCTGAAGTTCAACAACTTAATATTTTTAGTTTTGCTTGGGCAAAATTTGAGGGAGACCTTAACTTCAAAGTTCTTTTTCTTAAGACAGAACACAACCACTTCCTTCTCGAGTGATTCATATTGGTCCTTTCCTGACATCTTGAGAGGTGAGGGTCTGGCTAACCCAAATGTTTAGAAAAGGAAGCACACACTGTATGCTTTTCTTTTAAATCCTATGCAACATCCTGCCTCCCTGGCAGAAAACAGTTCAGTTACTCTTTACCCTGACTGTGACTGCTTTCAACACCTCACCATAATTTCTCCTTCCTAGTTGATCCATGTGGGACCACCTTCCCAAATCAGGCAAATTGTTCCTGAAAGTAGCATCTGGGCTCACAATTAAATTCATTCACACATTAGATTTTGTCCATTACTGGGCACTGGACACATGGTATTATTTGAGAGTTAATCAACCACTGCCTTGGAAATGAAATTCAAAGCATCAAGAGAATAGACAACTCCAAATTTTCTTTCTTTCCACTTGAGGGGTTTGGGTACAGATAAGGCCCTATGATCTGGGAACTTGGGGACTATTTTCATGGTCTATAACTGTAATCTCCAAAAAGGATGGTAGTAACTTGCTTCCAAAACTCATTCATAATAATTGTAACATACAACCAACAATATTGGAAGCTGTACGATCACTCTATATGCATTAAGTGAGATTTTTAAAGAATTCATCATGTACTAAACACATCATAAGGGCCAGAAAAATGAAAGGATGAATGACATGTGGTTACTGCTTTCAAGGAGCTTACCTTCTCCGAGAGACTAAAACTCAGAATTGGGAATGACAGCTAAATCATTGAGTGGGCACAGATTCCCAACACAATCTTTTTTTTTTTTTTTTTTTTTTTGAGACAGAGTCTTAAGCTGTCACCCTGGTAGAGCGCAGTGGCATCATAGCTCATAGCAACCTCCAACTCTTGGGCTCAAGCAACTCTCTTGTCTCTATTTTAAGTAGAGACAGGGTCTCACTTTTGCTCAGGCTGGTCTCGGACTTGTGAGCTCAAGCAATCCACCTGCCTTGGCCTCTGAGAGTGCTAGGATTATAGGCACGAGCCATGGTGCCCAGGCTCCCAACAGAATTGTAAAGAGTGCCTTTGCTTCTGGAATCTAACAGGCACGCGTTTGAGGCCCAAGTCTGCTACTTGTTCAAGGCAATGAATTTAATAGGTTCTTTGACCTTAGTTTTCTCATGTGTAGGGTGGGTTAGCAGTAACTACCAAATGCATATGGTTGCTCTCTGAAGGTTAAAATGTACTTACTCTCATGCTTGGCACAACAAGAACATCAAATACATTTTAGCTTTTCTGATTTTTAAGAACATTTGGCTTTACCACAGTAATTAAGCTCTAAATGACAGAAGGGGGAAAAATAGATAAACTTTGCTTTAAGTAAATACATTTTACAACTTTATGGTGCCTCAAAACAACGAATTCCAGGAAAAATGAACAAATGTGAAGTTTAAATAGTAATATCCATTGGAAAATCACAGTGGTCTACATCAATTCTGCTTGGCACATCTTCTCTGGATAAAGGAGAAGTCCTGGGAGAAACACACAAGAAGGAATAAAGGAAGTTTAAAAGAAAAATTTCTTTGTCTACTAAAGGAACATTTCTAGTGACTTGGTAATTCACAAGTCATCCACAGAGGGGACAGTACACAAAACTGTCAATGTAAAATCTGAGATTGTCAGAATTTTGTCATATTTATCAAGTTTATATAAAATTAATAATTAAATAGCGTGAGAATTGTTAGAGAAATTACTATGTATTAGGCCCCTGGCTAAGGATCTGGTATATACTAATAAGTAATAATACGATCCATTGCTGCTGACATTTGATAACTTACTATGTATAAGCACAGGCTCCAACTCATTTCATCCTCAGAATTCTGAGCTAGATCTTCTTTTCCTAATTTTCCAATGAGAAATCCAAGATTATCTGAAATTAAATTGCTTTGCCTAAGTCACATGGCTGGTACGTGCAGAGTCGGGGTGCTCCAGGCCTAGGTCTTGTACGGTATACCATACTCGTTGAGGCTGCAGGAAATGTTTCTCAGTCCTTTAAATTCATGTTTAACTTGCTACATTCAACTTTCACTCCTGTAGGCCGCTGTGGGCACAATGGCTGAACTCCACCCAGGGAAGCACATCAGAATACACGATGTTGTCTCAGGAAGTCTTTGATTCCACTTCAGTTTATAAGGAGGAAATCACTCACCACTGTTGTTCCATGTGCTCAGTAACTGAGACATTGTATGCAAACACGTGGGGTACCTCCTGGCTGAAAGTCGCTAGTGCAACCCCAACACTGAACAGCACTGTAGGAGAAGACTCAAGCTGCCTCTTGCCAATCCCATCAAGTCTATCCTGCTGCCTTCTTTGGGGACCATACCCCTAGCTGATTAGAATCATTCCTCCTAATTGGAAGTGACATGGAATCCATATACCAAGTCCTTTTTGAGGGTGTGGCAGTAGTGAGTGACCAGGAAATGTAATTCAATGAGTTGCAATAGTTTTTCTGAAGCAACAAATCCCGGCTTTAAAGAAATGCAACAAGGAATCTCATCCAGAATATAATATTTTAGAGTTAGTTAGTGGATACTCCATGGCTTCCTGTGGTCAAGTCTATCTCCCTAACCGCTCCTTAGGGAAACCTATCTTGGGTAGAATAGCTATCCCATTAAGATAAGGCATATTTGGGAAGAGAGAGGGAAGGCAAGGTAAATGGCTAGTACTCCTCTGGCCCATTATTTATTTTATGGCTCCCCTTTGGTGAGACACAAACGAGCAGCACAGGACTGGAAGCCTTCATCTTATTTTTCAACTCCCTCCTTTCCACTCCACTCCCCATTACTCTAGAGGTTTTATTATTTTAAGAGTTTAATGTTCGTCCATTTAAATCGAGGAGGCTGGGAAACTCACTTAGCATAATGCTTTTATAATTTCAGTCCCAAAGTGACATGGCAGTTGAAAGTTGGACATATTTTGTTTTCCTAAGACTGTAATGCCCTTTGCCAAATAATTTTGTTAATGTAATATCAGAGGACGGTGTTGCATGGACATTAACCCTAGGTGTTACCGTCTGTAACAGTCAGCTTGACTGGTTAGGAGTGTGTCAGCGGCCAGTTCATCATTTATCCACACTAATGACCTGAAAGATGAAGAGACCTAAATTTTAAGTAGAGGGGAGACACAGGAAATTATTTTCCCATGTCCTGCTTCAAGCTTTGATATTAATTCTATGCAAACTAGATGATATACATTTAATCAACATTTTCCTCTTGACTGTTTATAGAATGATGCCTGGCACTCAGGGGGGATTCAAGAGAAATGGAAAGTATAGTTCATCTTCTCAAAGAATGTTTACTTTAATTGGAGAAAAGAGACACAGAGACAGTATTCATTAATTAGGTAAGTCTCAAAGCAAGCTGCTTATAGTTAAGTAGCAATTAGGTAATAGAGATAAATCAGAAAAGGAAGATATTCACTTAGGATACAGCGAGGAGGAACATGCCTGTCTGAACAGTAAGATGTGTAGGGTTTGGAGAAAAGCAAAGGACTCTTACTGAAAGAGTCTCCAGGTCACGAATGAATGTTCATAAACAGTGTCATACCACCAAGGAAGCTTTTTTTTTTTTAAATTTCCGGTCAATGTGAGGGTACAAACAAACAAATCACAACATTTGAATTTGTTAGGTAGAGTCCTTGTGTTTTTCAAAACATTCATTACTGCCCTTTGACCTGTCTAACAGGTGCGGGAGATTTGGGGAAAAGAGGAGAAGGTCATTTAGCCCATTTCACAGAAAAGGCTAGGAAAGCAAATGATGTTTATATAGTCTCATGCCAAGTTAAACACATTCCTGAGCCTCACTTACTTGTTATTTCCTTCTAAGCCACCAGTTTAAAAAAATGAAAAAAAAAAAAATTGATCTCTTTTGATTTTTCTGGACAAGACGTGTGTTGAGAGCTGGTAAGTGCCAGAAATTGAAAATGTCATGCTTAATATACAATAATATTACATTTTCATAAGCACTGCCTTCAAAACTTGGGGTTACTATTCTTACCATCTTGATTTTACAAATGAGAAACTTGAGGCTCAAAGAGGTGGAGTTACTCGCCCAAGGTGGTGGGGCAGGGTTGTCCAGTTCTGAAGTCCAGGCCATCTGTCATGCTGTCTCAGGCCCTCTCAGTCCGGACTTAAGGCTAACAATACCAGCATTACCTGGGAATGCAAAATTTCAGGCCCACTCCAAACTCATGACATCAGAAACTCCAGGGGTGGACCCCAACAATCTCTGAAAAAGCCCATCAGGTGATTCTTGTGCAAGCTCAATTTAGAGAGACCCATTAGTGACTGTCACTCTGTCTATTAAGCTCGAATGGGGTTAGTATAAGCTCTGGGAAGGAGAAAGTGAGGAGGGGAGAAAGTTTCTTAAACTAAGAACCATGAAAACCATGAGGGGAACAGAGCTTTTTTTCTTTTTTTTTTGAGACAGAGTCTCAAGTTGTCACCCTGGGTAGAGTTTTGTAGCATCATAGCTCACAGCAACCTCCAACTCTTGGGCTCAAGCAAGCATCTTGCCTCAGTTTTTCTATTTTTTTGAGATGGGGTCTTGCTTTTGCTCATGCTAGTCTCAAACTTATGACCTCAGGCAACTCACCCGCCTCGGCCTCCTAGGGTGGTAGGATTTCAGGCATGAGCCACCATGCCTGGAGGAACAGAGCTTTGGAATATCTCTGAACCATTGAGGAGTGCGTTCCTGCCACCCTGCTGAAACGTGGAGGTGCTATTTATGAACAAAGGCCCAGGCTAGACCCAGGGATCATCCCCTCGTGAGCATTTGCTCCAAGATAATGACTGACAGGCAGCCACTATTACCAGCACTGTGACTTTGGCCAGGCCCTGGACCTGCCCTGCACCTGTGTCCTCATCCACTCCCGGAGGGCACTGGACTCCATGATTTGCATTGATCCGTCCTGTCCTGGATCTCCCAGTCTCTAATGCAGTCCCTGCAGGGCCGAGACAAGACCGGGTGCTAGATGGACTGGCAGACTAAGGGTCTGGAAAGAGAAGATGAGCCATAGGCTGAAGGATCAGGAGCTTTATTACCGAAGGAGGTGAGGGCTGAAGCTGTGGCAGTTTGGGTAGACCAGACTGGAGTTTGAGAGCAGTACAGACAGTAAGCAATACTCTCAGAGTTTCACCTCGCCCATGAACTGTTTTGTAGACTTGTGGAACACATTTATAATTTTTTTCCTTAAATCCCACAGAGTGAGTCTCAGCAAGGGCAGTTATACCCCTCAGGAATGTCTGGAGGTGTTTCCAGTTGTCACAACTGGTTAAGTGAGCGGAAGGGTTGTTGGAGTTGCTACTGGTGCCTGGGGTACTACTAAACATCCTGCGGTTCATAGGACAGCTCTCTCCACAAGAAAAGATTGAATGGCCAAATTGTCACGGGTGCCTAGATTGAAAAACTGTGACCTAGCAGATGAGCCCCACCCCAACGTCCAACAACTAGTTTAGAAGCTGCTGCTGCTGAGGCCATGCCGTGCAGAGCTCTGAGCACTTTGAGGGCCTGTTCTCACAGCAACCCTCTGCTGCTTGTTTAACACATAGACTTTATTTTTCTAGAGAAGTTCTAGATTCACAGCAAAATTGAAGAAATGTGCAGAGATTTCCTGCACACTCTGGGGAACCATGTCCTCAGCCTCTTCCTTTATCTCTGCTTACTTTCCGTAGCTTCCTTTTACTTGGAAGAATCTGAGGCTCCCAGAAGCTCAATGTCTTATTTAGCTAGGGACAATGCTCAGATTTGGACTCAGGTCTGCAGAATTTAAAAGCCAATGCTCGTGTGCATTCCCCTAGTTCTCTCCACAGCTCTGTTACCTTCCTGACTGAGTTACTGCATCAGCTCTGCGGTAAGCAAGGAGGGCATAAAGCGGTAAGCCAAGCCTGCTTCTGGGGCCCTTTAATTCAGAAACTTCATCTACTTTAGATTCTCGCTATTGTTTCATAGGATGAATTGAGAAGAAGCTGAAGCATTAGAAACAAACAGACCTCAAAACGACAACTGTGTGATGAGAGTCTACATGAAATGATTGTTTGCTAGGCATTTAAATGCCTTTGTGGCCTTTCATTCTTTCCAGAGCAGCCCTGTGTATCAGCTGATAGGAGAGGTGAACCATGAAAAATGCTGGGTTCCAGTCAAAGTAATTCCATTAGGGACAGAAATGACTCGCTGAAACATGAGGAAGGGAAATCATTTGCAGCATACCAACAGCTGGGCCCAAATGACATCACTCGCCAAAATCAAAGGAAATGAGCTAATCAGATATGCATAAAAGCCCTTTTTGTTTGCTTGCTTAGAAAGTAACAATTTGCTTTCAAGCTAGAGGTGAAAAAAAATATAGCTCTCTGAAATATTTTGGTCCTGATATTTTGCTTTTTAAAATTGTTTTCAGTTATTGGAGCAGGCGCAACAATAAAATGCTAGAAATGTTCTCCGTTGCCTGTGTATCAGGAGTCGTTGCTGCAGGAATGTCATTTTCTCAGGTTCCTGCTAAGGAATCGATGCTCCTCAGCCTTATGCCCTCATCAAGGGGCCCAACATTCCCCATTGGTCTTTATCCACCACGGTCCCTTTAGGTGTCAACCTTCCTTTCTGTTTCATAGCCTGTCGTTGAGTAATTGCATATTAAATGAAGTGTTGAAGCCTATGAATAAAGGTAGAACTAAAGAGCTTTAAGTGAAAAAAGTGAAAGGCAGGAAATTGAAGCTCCCTCCCTGCTAGGGAAGAGCAGGAAGATCCAGCCCTTCCCCAAGGATGGAGGCAGGAGATGGTGCCGGGATGGCCTTGAGTTTGGGGACACTGGTCCAAGCAGCAAGAGCGTGCAAAGAAGGAAGGATCTAATTACGGCCATCTCGTGCTTCTCGTAGCCTCTTACCACAGAGTTCAACTATGCAGACAAAGCATACATCATGGTGAATGCTTCATGGGTGCTGCCTTCAGAGACCCAGCTCAGTCCTCCGTGAGGAGTTGCCCAGGGACGACCAGAGAGGAGGGCTGTCAGCACCCAGGATCCACCCTCTGAAATGTGGTGGGAAGAGCCAGTACTTCAAGATACAGAGTGATGTGGCTTGGTGAGGGAGGCTAAGGGCGTGGTTTGCAATTCCTCGTGAGGTAGACTCTTCCAGAGAAGTCGTCCACAAACCAGCTGCCAGCCCAGGTACCAGAACTCCCAGGGGTCATCATTCCATTATTATTATTATTGTGGCAAGAATATTTCACATGATAAAAGGATTTTTTTCCTTCTGGGTAGATGCCTAGTAATGGGATTGCAGGATCAAATGGGAGGTCTAGCTTGACTTCTTTGAGAGTTCTCCATACTCCCTTCCAAAAAGGTTGTATCAGTTTGCAGTCCCACCCTGGGCTTTTCTTTTTAGGGAGATTTTACCATATAGGATCAGAAGAGATCAAACTTTCACTCTTTGCAGACAATATGATTATATATCTGGAAAACCCCAGGGAATCAACTACAAAACTCCTAGAGGTGATCAAGGAATACAGCAGTGTCTCAGGTTACAAAATCAACACTCATAAATCTGTAGCCTTTATAGATACCAACAATAGTCAAGCTGAAAAAACAGTCAAGGACTCTATTCCTTTCACAGTAGTGCCAAAGAAGATGAAATATTTGGGAGTTTACCTAACAAAGGATGTGAAAGATCTCTATGAAGAGAACTATGAAACTCTAAGAAAAGAAATAGCTAAAGATGTTAACAAATGGAAAAACATACCATGCTCAAGGCTGGGAAGAATCAGCATTTTTAAAATGTCTATACTACCCAAAGCAATATACAATTTTAATGCAATCCCTATTAAAGCTCCACTGCCATACTTTATAAAGATCTCAAAAAAATAATACTTCGTTTTATATGGAATCAGAAAAAATCTCGAATAGCCAAGACATTACTCAGAAACAAAAACAAAGCAGGAAGAATCACACTACCAGACCTGAGACTCTACTATAAATCAATAGTGATCAAAACAGCATGGTACTGGCACAAAAACAGAGAGGTAGATGTATGGAACAGAATAGAGAACCAAGAGATGAACCCAGCTACTTATCACTATTTGATCTTTGACAAGCCAATTAAAAACATTCAGTGGGGAAAAGATTCCCTATTTAACGAATGGTGCTGAGTGAACTGCTTGGCGACCTGTAGAAGACTGAAACTGGACCCACACCTTTCACCATTAACTAAGATAGACTCTCACTAGATTAAAGATTTAAACTTAAGACATGAAACTATAAAAATATTAGAAGAAAGTACAGGGAAAACTCTTGAAGGAATCAGCCTGGGTGAATATTTTATGAGGAGGACCCCTCAGGCAATTGAAGCAGCATCAAAAATACGCTACTGGGACCTGATCAAACTAAAAAGCTTCTGCACAGTCAAGAACACAGTAAGTAAAGCAAGCAGACGGTTATCAGAATGGGAGACAATATTTGCAGGGTATGTCTCCGACAAAGGTTTAATAACCAGAATCCACAGAGAACTCAAAAGTATTAGCAAGAAAAGAACAAGTGATCCCATCTCAGTGTGGGCAAGGAACTTGAAGAGAAACTTCTCTGAAGAAGACAGGCGCACAGCCTATAGCCATGAAAAAATGCTCAATATCCTTAATCATCAGAGAAGTGCAAATCAAAACTACTTTGAGATATCATCTAACTCCAGTAAGATTAGCTCACATCACAAAATCCTAAAACCAGAGATGTTGGCATGGATGTGGAGAAAAGGGAACACTTCTACACTGCTGGTGGGAATGCAAACTAATACATTCCTTTCGGAAAGATGTTTGCAGAACACTTTAGAGATCTAAAAATAGACTGCCATTTGATCCTATAATTCCTCTACTAGGAATATATCCAGAAGACCAAAAATCGTATTATAAGAAAGATATTTGTACCAGAATGTTTATTGCAGCCCAATTCACAATTGCTAAGTCATGGAAGAAGCCCAAGTTACCCACTGACACGTGAATGGATTAATAAATTGTGGTATATGTATACCATGGAATATTATGCAGCCTTAAAGAAAGATGGAGACTTTACCTCTTTCATGTTTATATGGATGGAGCTGGAACATATTCTTCTTCTTGTTTTTTTTTTTTTTGTTGGGGGCTGGGTTTGAACCCACCATCTCCACCAGCATATGGGGCCGGCACCCTACTCATTTGAGCCACAGGCGCTGCTCAGAACAGTCTTCTTAGCAAAATATCTCAAGAATGGAAGAAAAAGTATCCAATGTACTCAGCCCTACTATGAAACTAATTTATAGCTTTAATATGAAAGCTACAACCCTATTATAGCCCAAGAGTATGGGGAAAGGGAAAAGGAAGGGGAGGGAGGAAGGGAGGGTGGGTGGAGGGAGGGTAATTGGTGGGACCACACCTATAGTGCATCTTATAAAGGGTACATGTGAAACTTACTAAATGTAGAAGATAAATGTCTTAACACAATAACTAAGAAAATGCCATGAAGGTTATGCTAACCAGTTTGATGAAAATATTTCAAATTATATATAAAACCAGCAGATTGTACCCCATGATTGCATTAATGTACACAGCTATGATTTAACAAACAAAAAAACAAACAAAAAAACCCTGATCCCTTCAATTTAGATCTTGGGCAAACCAAATTCAATTATTTAACTAGGAAGGTGGGTTATTCAAAGATAAATTATCCCGAGCAGCTGTTACTTCTTTTGGGCAGCCAGAATATAACCTTTAAGACAAAAGCTAAAAGGAACAAATTATTCATCTTTGGAGAGGGCTGTTTCCAAGGGTTATTCTGTCTATTCTAGAAACATGGACTCAGTCTTTCCTGAAAGATAAAGACAGACAGGAGACTGAACCTATGCACAACTAAAGTGAAATGTCGTTGACATCTTCCACTTTCATTTGCCTCTTCTTTTAGGCTTTCATTCAAAGCCAATTTATGTTAACTGTTTATTTCCTTCCAATTTTCTGTCTCTATTCAAGCCAACTCAGTAAGTCTTCTGCATATTGAACACTAGCCAAACAAGCAAAACCAAATAAAAATTCTTCTTACTCTCCTATTCAAACTCACTTAAACCATCTTTCATTTTTCATGAATAATTATTTGTAGACTGAGGGAAGCTTATTCGCTCAAGGCTATAAGAGAAATATGACCTTTTCAGGAAAATAATATATTACAACTTCTGTACTAGTTTCCTATTGCTGTTGTATCAAATTACCACATACTCTGTGGTTTAAAAAAAACAAATTTATTTTGTCACAGTTTTGGAGGTTAGAAATTAGAAATCTGTTTCACTGGGCTAAAATCAAGGTCTTTTTAGGGCTGGTTTCTCTAGGAGGCTCCCAGGAGACAATCTATTTCCTTGCCTTTTCCACCTCCTTGAAGTCACCTGCATGCTTTGGTTTGTGGCCTTTCCTCCAACCTCAAAATGTAACACTCCACCTTCTGCTTCCACATCACATTGCCTTCCCCTCTGACTTGCTTTTTCTTGTAAGGATAATTTAGATGATATGAAGTCCACTTAGGTAATCCAGAATAATATCCCCCTTTCGAGATTCTTAATTTAATCACATCTACAAAGTCTCTTACTTTAAAAAGTCCCTTGTGCCATATAAGGTAATATTGACAGGTTCCAGGAATTAGGACATGGACATATTTGAGAGGCCATTATTCAGTCTACTATAACTGCATTTTAAATAAAAACTCATTTATAAAAGTTGAAAATTTTTCTAGTCTGGAGACATAGAATAAATGAATATGGGGATCCCAAGCAGAAAAGGAAAAAATCCCATCAATTTACCTGTTAATAACTGAAAATGATGGACTGATAATAAAAAGTGTCAACTAACAGAGATAGAAAGAAACACTGATGTTTCCTATCCCATGATGAAGGATAGAAGGCTGTTACAAGGAGTCTTAAGGAAATGTAAATTTTTTCTCTTTTACATTCATTAGACCTATAAAGTAAACCACCTTTTACAAGTTGCATTTTACAGGTTTGAAGAGTTCTCCTGTGTGTGGAGGGGGGACGGTGGGGGAGCAGGGGTGAGACTGTAGTGCCAGCTGTAGGCCTTAGTTCCTGCCCCTGATAGGAACACAAAGGCCAGTGGTAAACCTGTCTCCAGGAGGGACAGCTGTTTCTGTTATGAGCCTGCTGCTAAGAAGAGAGGAGGATGGAGCTGGAACATGTTCTCCTTAGCAAAGTATCTCTAGAATGGAAGAAAAATTATCCA